>CM029021.1:149232974-149381247 GCA_016801055.1 Panax notoginseng
CGTACGTCGGCGCAGCCTTGTGTGGGCCCCATAACGAAAAGCGATTGGTTGAAGAAAACCGACAACTATAATTTATTTATAAATAACGGCTAGTTGTTACCGTTATACTGTTGGAATACCCGGTGTTTAAAATACAGTAGCACACGTATTGCACCAATTATTGATTTTAAGTAGAAGGCACTACTCAATAATTGTAAGTAGTTATTGTTCAATATTTTATTTTATTGATTCAATAATTGTTGCGTTTGATATTTTATATTATTGTTAGTTTCAATAATTGTTGCTGCACAGTATTGTTCCATTATCAGATCAAAAATCATATTATATGAATAATATTATAGATAAATTATTGGCAATGTCTAGAAAGTTCTGTCTAAGGAGAGGTTTGGTCAACAAATTGCGCGCCAATAAGGAGAAATCCTTATTGGCAAAGCCCCCTCTTTCCTGGGAACGGCCTGGTTGTCATAAATGTGATTGATTCTGTAATATTATTTGTGAATAATTAATTATTGATTCATATGATAAGGAAATATTTATTTATGTGGATATAAATGAGGATATATTTTTGTGGTTAAAAATGAAGGAGTTATGTTGAGGTTTTTATCAGTATTTTTGTCGGAATGGAGGTATTAAAAATCAGGATTTTTGAGATATTTTGCGGGGGTTATAATTTTTAATCCGACCGTTGGATCGTGGTAAATTTTGGATATGTTATACATATATAAGTTGAGTATATGTCCCCAAACTTTTGAACCGTTAAAAATGAACGTATGATTTATTATGAATTTTAAACGAGATGACTGGTTCAGAATTGTTGAATTTTCGAGTTTATCATTTTGATGGAAAATTCTAGAATTGGTGGGCCCCACTCTTGTTGGTGAAGAAATGTACTGAATTTTTTATTCAAATGTGGTGGGTGGGAATAGTAGCAAGTAAAGCCATCAGGTTGCAGGTTAAAGTCTGCTTCGCTGCAAACATTTTCCTATAAATAGAGGGCTAGTTAGAATTGAAAATCACACCAGAAACAAGTTTTCTCTCTTTTTCTCTCTAGATTATTGAGTGTATTTTGTGAGTATTTAGATACTTTGAGAGTTTCTATTCATCAGAACAAGTTTCTTTTAGCCTTATACCGGTATTCCGACCAGAAGTATTGATATTTTGAGGTAAGGTGATATTTTTTCTTCAATATCATTATGCTGAAATATTGATATGAGTTTTTATCAAATTTGAACTTTTTGTGTCGGGGTTACTATTCACGTATACGACACTATTCACGTATACGGTACTATTCACGAATACGGCACTATTCACCGAAAAATAAAAATTTTCCCTTTTTGTCCAAGATGTCTATTATGGTTACTATATTTGATTGTATCCATATTTTGATCTTTATTTTTGAATTCTGCTTCACAATTGATTATTATGAAGTTTTATTGATCTTGGATAAACTGTTATACGAATCCCTAATATTTGTCCTTCTGTCTCACTGGATTCGTTCTCTTTAAGATATTTTTCATCATCCTCATCCTAAATGATGATATTACTGAATATCTTTGGCCTGTAGTGCAAAGATATGATTACTTGATGAATATCTTTGGCCTGTAGTGCAAAGATGAACAGGTGTTGAGATGAACATGACTGACATGGTGATACAAATGAATATCTTTGGCCTGTAGTGCAAAATGAATATTTGGATAAAGATGATTATTAATTGATGTTACAGGGATAAATATGATGATGAACTTTTAAATCTTAGAAGATAGTAGAATTCTTTCTCTACTTGACTCTTCTAATGGTTTGCTGTTTTCGCTGCAGTTGTTGATCTAAAACTTGTTGTCGATTATATTCTATCAGATTTTTCCCTGTTGAAGACTAACGATAATTTGTTGTATATTATCTTAGTTATAATATTCTTTACTGGACTAGTTGAGCTCATCCTTTTCCTTTTTGTTCTATTTTTCTTCTCAGGAGGTGAGAACATAGCAGGATCTAGCCGGGGTATGGAGTGATGGTTCTAAAAAGATGTTTTAGCAGTCCTCTCACTATTTCTGTAAAATAGTGTTTGAATAATTGTAATGAGGATTTATTTGAGTGTGGATATTGTCTAGAAGATAATATTTGTATTTAAACTCATAGTATGTGTTGTCGTATTTTGCACGACAATTGTATTATTGAAGTTGTAGTTTGCTTTCTGTACCATGTATTTTGGCGACTCAGAATGGGCGTTGTATACCTATTTTGGGGGCGTCACAGTTGGTATCAGAGCTTAGGGATATGATCCCTGGCTGAGATGTGAGACAAGAACTAGGAGGGGAGAGACGGGGAATTCCTTCGCTAGTATGACCTGACTAAGTTTATTGTGTTTTATTTGGTCGGTCAGAGTATAGGGATAATATATGACATGACTATTAACCTTGTTTTATGGCAGTATTTAAGAATGGCAGCTGAGAACGTTAATAATGGAGTAAATCAGACCGTGGAGACACCTTTGATCACCACCCAGGGGAACGTGCAACAGGAAGGCAATATTCCTCCTGTAAACAACGTTACCGAGCAAACGATGAATGATAGAATATTTAGGAGCTTTTTGCAGTTCATGCAAAATCAGACGAGGGAGACTCGTGTGCAGAATACGGGTGGAAATGATAACAACGCGCGGTTTATCACAGCTAAGCAGTTCAAAGAATTGGGACCATCAGAATTTAAGGGAAAGCCGGATCCGATCATGGCGGAAACGTGGGTCAAGCAAATTACCAAGATATTCGATGTCTTGGGATGCACGGAGGAACAGAAGGTTCCATTTGCCACCTTTATGTTCCGCGGTGAGGCAGACTACTGGTGGGAGTCTGTGAAGCGTACCTAGCCTGACGCACTCAACATGTCCTGGGAAACATTTCAAAAACTGTTCAATGACAAGTACTTTCCTGAAATTATTCGTCATATGAAGAAGGTGGAGTTTATCAGACTGGAACAAAACAACATGACGGTGTCCCAGTACGAGGCGAAGTTTGCAGAGTTATCCAGGTTTGCACCTCATTTGGTCGAAAATAAGGAAACGAATGACAAGGATGTTTCTGAGAGGGTCTAAAACCCGAGATTCGGCAATATCTTATCTCTCATAAATTTTCTTTATATTTAGATGTTGTAAACAGGGCTCAATTATTAGAGCGAGATAATGAGTATGTGCAACCGAGGGACCATAACCAGGGTCATACCGGTGGCGTCAGTCATCGAAGCAATGAAAACCAGTAGGGAGGAAAACATTCAGACAAAAGCGGTAACCACTCTGGTGGTAATCGTGGTCGTGATAATAGAAGGAGCGAGTCGGGAGGAGATTTCAAGAAGAGAAGGTACAACAATGATAACATGAAGACGTCAGCACAAACATCAACTGTTTCTAGGGGAGGAGAACGCCACCGTCGTATGTTACAAATGTGGGAAAGAGGGACATATCAGCCCAAACTGCCCACAACAATCTAAGGTATGTTATAACTGTGAAAGGAGGTCATATAGCTCGAGAGTGTTCTGTAGGAAAACCAAGTTCAGCGGGGATGGTGACTCCAAAAGTTGTCTCAGATAAGTCGAAATCAGCAGTTCCTGGAAGGGCGTTTGTCGTGACTGGCCAAAACGCGAGAAACCCGAACGAGGTGGTCACGGGTAAGCTAATCTTGAATTCTTGCGAAGTTTATACTTTACTAGATACCGGTTCTACCCATTCTTTTATCTCTCCTGCTTGTGCTCAACGTTTAAACTTGACTCCGGAGAAATTAGACTTTAACTTATCTGTTGAAACTCCGTTGGGTGAAACCTTCGTTACATCTACAGTTTATAAATCTTGCATGATCCAAGTTGGCACTATCACATTACCTGTTGATCTTATCTCTTTAAAGATACTTGCTTTTGATGTGATTTTAAGAATTGATTGGTTAACCACTCATCATGCTAAAATTGATTATATTCGTAAGGTTGTTAGTTTTCATATTCCTAACCAACCTGTCATACGAATTCAAACTACTAAACCACTAAATCAGTCGCTGTCATATCAAGCCACAAAGCTATTCGTTTATTGAAAAACGGATGTCAAGCTTTCTTAGCCCATGTTATGAATTTGAACAAAGACAAGTCAGATTTGAATAATATTTCTATTGTTAAAGAATTTCCCAATGTATTTCCTGAAGAACTTCCTGGTCTACCCCCAGAACGTGAAGTTGAATTCTTTATTGACCTTGAACCCGGTACAAAGCCCATTTCTAAAACTCCATATCGAATGGCTCCTATTGAACTTCAGGAGTTAAAAGTCCAACTACAGGAGTTGTTGGACATCGTTTTATATTCGTCCTAGTACGTCTCCTTGGGTGTTCATTTTTATTCGTAAAGAAGAAAGACGAGAGTATGCGACTTTGTATTGACTATCGAGAATTGAACCATGTCACCATCAAGAATAGGTATCCGCTACCTCGCATTGATGACCTGTTCGTTCGACCAGTTACAAGGAACACAATTCTTTTCAAAGATCGACCTTCGTTCTGGATATCATCAGCTGAAGATTAAAACTGAGGATATTCCAAAGATTGCCTTCAGAACTCGGTACGGGCATTATGAATTCTTAGTCATGTCTTTTGGATTGACTAATGCTCCTGCTGCCTTCATGGATATGATGAATCGTGTATTCAAAGAATATTTGGATCAGTTCGTTGTTGTCTTTATTGATGACATCCTCATCTATTCCAAAAGCCGTGAAGATCATGAGCGCCATTTGAAGCTACTACTGCAAAGGCTTCGTGAAAATAAGCTATATGCCAAATTGAAGAAATGCGAGTTCTGGCTTGAGGAAGTAGCATTCCTTGGGCACGTGGTGTCAAAACATGGAGTATCTGTCGACCCGGCGAAGATTGAAGCCATACAAAGTTGGGAGCAACCGAAGTCGGTAACCGAAGTACGTAGCTTTCTGGGCTTAGCTGGTTATTATCGGAGATTTGTGGAAGGATTTTCTCGAATCGCTACTCCGTTAACTCAGCTGACTCGGAAAGATACAAAATTTGTATGGAGTGAGGAATGCGAGAAGAGTTTCCAAGAACTCAAGAGGAGACTCATTTCGGCACCTGTTCTGACAATACCATCTGGTTCGGATGGATTTGTTATCTACAGCGATGCTTCAGGCAAAGGGTTAGGATATGTTCTCATGCAACATGGGAAAGTCATAGCCTATGCCTCACGACAACTCAAAGAATATGAGAGGAATTATCCTACTCATGATTTGGAGTTGGCAGCAGTCGTTTTTGCGTTGAAGATCTGGAGACACTGTATGGAGAGAAAGTGGAGATCTATACAGATCATAAAAGCCTCAAATATTTCTTCACCCAAAAGGAACTCAACATGCGGCAGCGACGTTGGCTCGAGCTGTTGAAAGATTACGATCATACCATCCAATATCATCTTGGAAAAGTAAACGTAGTAGCTGACGCATTGAGTAGAAGATCATATACGGGTACGAGTGCAATGTTGTTAACACAAAGGCCCATTTTGTATGACTTGCAAAGGATGGAGATAGAGATGAAGGCTCCAAGTACCCACATGATGATATCAAATATACGAGTAGAACCGACTTTAATCGATAAAGTTAAAGCTGCTCAAGCTACGAATATGGAGCTGATGCGTATGAAGAAGAAAGTGCAAGAAGATGCTATTCCAGAAGCAGGAATCGATGAAGAAAGAATATTTCGAGTCAACTCCAGACTTTGTGTTCCTAACGATTTTGACTTGAAGCATAGAATAATGATGGAGGCACACAACACATCGTTTGCAATCCATCCTGGGAGTACCAAAATGTATCACGATCTTCGACATACATTTTGGTGGGAGCAATATGAAAAGAGAGATCGAGGAGTTTATCTCGAGATGTTTAACTTGTCAACGTGTAAAAGCGGAGCATCAAGTACTAAAGGGTCCATTGCAACCACTTGAGATTCTGAAATGGAAGTGGGAACACATTACTATGGATTTTGTTACGGGTCTTCCCAAGGTTTCTCAAGGCATAGATGCTATTTGGGTTATTGTTGATAGATTAACCAAGTCCGCTCATTTCTTGCCGATACGTGAGACTTATTCCCTTGAACGTCTTGCTAGTATGTACGTGAACGAGATTGTGAGATTGCATGGCATGCCAGTATCCATAGTTTCGGATCGTGACCCAAGATTCACTTCACGATTTTGGGTTAGCTTACAAAAAGCTATGGGCACGGATTTACGATTCAGTTCGGCATACCATCCTCAAACGGACGGACAATCAGAGAGGACTATTCAAACTCTTGAAGATCTATTAAGACTTTGTGTCCTAGATCTCAAAGGGAGTTGGGATAAGTACCTACCATTGGTGGAATTCTCCTACAACAATAGTTATCAGGCGATCATAGGTGTGGCTCCATTCGAGGCGTTGTATGGAAGAAAATGTCATTCTTCAGTATGCTGGGACGAGGTGGGTGAATCAACATTGTTGGGACCAGAGTTGGTACGCATTACTACAGAGAAGATCTAAACGATTCGACAACGTATACAAACAGCACAGGATCGACAAAAGAGTTATGCGGATCTTCATCGGAAGGACGTGGAATTTAATATTGGGGATCATGTATTATTACGTGTTTCACCATGGAATCCAAGATTTGTTGGTCCATTTGAGATTCTTGAGGGAATAGGAAATGTGGCATATAGACTCGCATTACCTCCAAGCATGTCTCGTGTTCATAATATTTTTCACATATCTATGCTTCGTAAATATGTTAAAGACCCGAACCACATTATTAAGTTAGAACCAGGCGAGATAGCTGAAGATTTAACGTACGAGGAGGTACCTGTTAAGATCTTGGATAGGAAATAGCATGTCCTACGCACGAAGGTTATACCATAAGTTAAGGTTTTGTGGAGAAACCATGCTATTGAAGAAATGACCTGGGAATTGGAATCAGAAATGAAAGCGAGGTATCCTCACCTTTTTGAAACATCAGGTACGTACGTCAATTTCGAGGAAGAAATTTCATAAGGAGGGGAGGTTGTAAGACCCCAACTTATTAATGAATAAAATCAAATTTTCTCTAAATATTATTGTGAATAATAAGGGGTTAATTTGATATAATACTTTGGTTATGGGTGAAATGTACAAATTTTACAAAATAAGCAAGTGGTTATAAAATATTCATTTTGTCGGGGAATATTCGTTTGGTCGTGGAATATTCTTGCTGTCGGGGAATATTCGTACGACGGCGCAGCCTTGTGTGGGCTCCATAACGGAAAGCGATTGGTTGAAGAAAACGACAAGAATAAGTTATTTATAAATAACGGCGTAGTTGTTACCGTTAATACTGTTGGAATACCCGGTGGTTAAAATACAGTAGCACACGGTATTGCACCAATTATTGATTCTTACGTAAGAAGGCACTACTCAATAATTGTTATAGTAGTTATTGTTCAATATTTTATTTTATTGATTTAATAATTATTGCGTTGATATTTTATATTATTGTTGTTTCAATAATTGTTGCTGCACAGTATTTTCCATTATCAGATCAATAATTCATATTATTTGAATAATATTATTAGATAACATTATTGGCAATGTCTAGAAAGTTCTGTCTAAAGAGAGGTTTGGTCATTTAATTTCGCGCCAATAAGGAGAAATCCTTATTGGAAAGCCCCCTCTTTCCTAGGAACGGCCTGGTTGTCATAAATGTGATTCTGTAATATTATTTGTGAATAATTAATTATTGATTCATATGATAAGAAAATATTTATTTTATGTGGATATAAATGAGGGATATATTTTTGTGGTTAAAAATGAAGGAGTTAATGTTGAGATTTTTATCAGTATTTTTGTCGGAATGGAGGTATTAAAAATTAGGATTTTTGAGATATTTTGCGGGGGTTATAATTTTTAATCCGACCGTTGGATCGTGGTAATTTTTGGATATGTTATACATATATATGTTGAGTATATGTCCACAACTTTTGAACTGTTAAAAATGAACGTATGATTTATTATGAATTTTACGAGATGACTGGTTCAGAAATTGTTGAATTTTCGGAGTTTATCATTTTGATAGAAAATTTTAGAATTGGTGGGCCCCACTCTTGGTTGGTGAAAAAATGTACTGAAATTTTTATTCAAATGTGGTGGGTGGAAATAGTAGCAGGTAAAGCCATCAGGTTGCAGGTTAAGTCTGCTTCGGCGTGCTAACATTTTCCTATAAATAGAGGGCTAAGTTAGAATTGAAAATCACACCAGAAACAAGTTTTCTCTCTTTTTCTCTCTAGATTATTGAGTGTATTTTGTGAGTATTTAGATACTTTGAGAGTTTCTATTCATCAGAGCAAGTTTCTTTTAGCCTTATACCGGTATTCCGACCAGAAGTACTGATATTTTGAGGTAAGGGATATTATTTTTCTTCTTAATGATATTATTTTCTTCAATATCATTATGCTGAAATATTGATATGAGTTTTTATCAAATTTGAAACTTTTTGTGTCGGGGTTACTATTCACGTATACGACACTATTCACGTATACGGTACTATTCACGAATATGGCACTATTCACCGAAAAATAAAAATTTTCCCTTTTTGTCCAAGATGTCTATTATGGTTACTATCTTTGATTGTATCCATGTTTTGATCTTTATTTTTGAATTCTGCTTCACAATTGATTATTATGAAGTATTATTGATCTTGGATAAATTGTTATACGAATCTCTAATATTTGTCCTTCTGTCTCACTGGATTCGTTCTCTTTTAGATATTTTTCATCATCCTCAGCCCTAAATGATGATATTATTGAATATCTTTGGCCTGTAGTGCAAAGATGTATAATTACTTGATGAATATCTTTGGCCTGTAGTGCAAAGATGAACAGGTGTTGAGATGAACATGACTGACAGGTGATACAAATGAATATCTTTGGCCTGTAGTGCAAAGATGAATATTTGGATAAAGATGATTATTAATTGATGTTACAAGGATAAAATATTGATGATGGACTTTTAAATCTTAGAAGATAGTAGAATTCTTTCTCTACTTGACTCTTCTAATGGTTTGCTGTTTCCGCTGCAGTTGTTGATCTAAAACTTGTTGTCGATTATATTCTATCAGATTTTTTCCTGTTGAAGACTAACGATAATTTGTTATATATTATCTTAGTCATAATATTCTTTACTGGGCTAGTTGAGCTCACCCTTTTTTTTGTTCTATTTTTCTTCTCAGGAGGTGAGAACATAGCAGGATCTAGTCGGGGTATGGAGTGATGGTTCTAGAAAGATGTTTTAGCAGTCCTCACTATTTCTGTAAAATAGTGTTTGAATAATTGTAATGAGGATTTATTTGAGTGTGGATATTGTCCAGAAGACAATATTTGTATTTAAACTCATAGTATATGTGTTGTCGTATTTTGCACGACAATTGTATTATTGAAGTTGTAGTTTGCTTTCTGTACCATGTATTTGGCGACTCAGAATGGGTGTTGTATACCTATTTTGGGGGCATCACATGCAACCTGATGCCTTTACCTGCTACTATTCCCACCCACCACATTTGAATAAAAATTTCAGCACATTTCTCATCAACCAAAAGTGGGGCCCACTCAATTCTAGAATTTTCCACCAAAGTTATTTATAAACCTAATTTCCGAATCAGTCACCTCTTGAAATTCATAACAAATTATACGTTCATTTTTAACGGTTCAAAATTTGTGGACATATACTCAACTTATATATGTATAACATATCCAAAAATCACAACGATCCAACGGTCAGATTAAAAATTATAACTCACGCAATATATCTCAAGAATAGTGATTTAATTTTTTAATACCTCCATTCCGACAAAAACACCTCAACATAATTCCTTCACATAAAATAAATATATCCATCAATTATATCCACATAAAATAAATATTTCCTTATCATATAAATCAATAATTAATTATTCACAAATAATATTACAGAATCACAATTATGGCAACCAGACCGTTCCCAGGAAAGAGGGAGCTTTCCAATAAGAATTTCTCCTTACTGGCGCGCAATTAGATGACCAAACCTCTCCTTAGACAGAACTTTCTAGAGATTGCCAATAATGCTATCTAATAATATTATTCAAATAATATGAATTATTGATCTGATACTGGAAAATACTGTGCAGCAACAATTATTGAAACAACAATAATATAAAATATCAACGCAGCAATTATTGAATCAATAAAATAAATATTGAACAGTAACTACTGTAACAATTATTGAGTAGTGCCTTTTTACGTAAGGATTAATAATTGGTGCAATATCGTGTGCTACTGTGTTTTAACCACGGATATTCCAACAGTATTAACGGTAACAACTACGCCGTTATTTATAAACAACTTATACTTGTCGTTTTTCTTCATCCAATCGCTTTTCGTTATGGGACCCACACAAGGCTGTGCCGTCGTATGAATATTCCCCGACAACAAGAATATTCCACGACCAAACGAATATTCATCGACAAAAAAGAATATTTTATAACCACTTACTTATTTAAAATATTTACGCATTTTACCCATAACTAACCACATTAATCAAATCAACCCTTACTATTTCAAAATAATAAATAGAGAAAATTTAATTTCATTTAATAATAAGTTGGGGTCTTACAACCTCCCATCCTTATGAAATTTCTCCTCGAAATTGACGTACGTACCTGGTGTTTCGAAAAGGCGAGGATACCTCGCTTTCATTTCTGATTCTAACTCCTAGGTCATTTCTTCAATAGCATGGTTTCTCCACAAAACCTTAACTTGTGGTATAACCTTCGTGCGTAGAACATGCTCTTTCCTATCCAAGATCTTAACAGGTATCTCCTCGTAAGTTAAATCTTCAGCTATCTCGTCTGGTTCTAACTCAATAATGTGGTTCGGGTCTTTAACATATTTACGAAGCATAGATATGTGAAAAAGATTATGAACACGAGACATACTTGGAGGTAATGCGAGTCTATAGGCCACATTTTCTATTCGGTCAAGAATCTCAAATGGACCAACAAATCATCAATTGAGCTTTCCTCTCTTCCCAAATCTTGTAACTCCCTTCCATGGTGCAACACGTAACAATACATGATCCCCAATATTAAATTCCACGTCCTTTCGATAAAGATCTGCATAACTCTTTTGTCGATCCTGTGCCGTTTGTATACGTTGTCGAATTGTTTGGATCTTTTCTGTAGTTATACGTACCAATTATGGTCCCAACAATGTTGCTTCACCCACCTCATCCCAGCATATTGGAGAACGATATTTTCTTCCATACAACGCCTCGAATGGAGCCATACCTATACTTGCCTGATAACTGTTGTTGTAGGAGAATTCCACCAGTGGCAAGTACTTATCCCAACTTCCTTTAAAATATAGAACATAGAGTCTTAATTGATCTTCAAGGGTTTGAATAGTCCTCTCTGATTGCCCGTCCGTTTGAGGATCGTATGCTGAACTAAATCGTAAATTCGTGCCCATAGCTTTCTGCAAGCTAACCCAAAATCGTGAAGTGAATCTTGGGTCACGATCCGAAACTATGGATACTGGCATGCCATGCAATCTCATAATCTCATTCACATACATACTAGCAAGACGTTCAAGGGAATAAGTCTCACATATAGGTAAGAAATGAGCAGACTTGGTTAATCTATCAACAATGACCCAAATCGCATCTATGCCTTGAGAAACCTTGGGAAGACCCGTAACAAAATCCATAGTAATGTGTTCCCACTTCCATTTCGGAATCTTAAGTGGTTGCAATGGACCCTTTGGTACTTGATGCTCCGCTTTTACACGTTGACAAGGTAAACACCTCGAGATAAACTCTGCGATCTCTCTTTTCATATTGCTCCACCAAAATGTATGTCGAAGATCATGATATATTTTGGTACTCCCAGGATGGATTGCAAACGGTGTGTTATGTGCCTCCATCATGATTCTATGCTTCAAGTCAGAATCGTTAGGAACGCAAAGTCTGGAGTTGACTCAAAGTATTCATTCTTCATCGATTCTTACTTCTGGAATAGTACCTTCTTGCACTTTCTTCTTCATACGCATCAGCTCCATGTCCGTAGCTTGAGCAGCTTTAACTTTATCGATTAAAGTCGGTTCTACTCGTATATTTGATATCATCACGTGGGTACTTGAAGCGTTTACCTCTATCTCCATCCTTTGCAAATCATACAAAATGAGCCTTTGTGTTAACAACATTGCACTCGTACCCGCATATGATCTTCTACTCAATGCGTCAGCTACTACGTTCGCTTTTCTAGGATGATATTGGATGGTATGATCGTAATCTTTCAGCAGCTCAAGCCAACGTCGTTGCCGCATGTTGAGTTCCTTTTGGGTGAAGAAATATTTGAGGCTTCTATGATCCGTATAGATCTCAACTTTCTCCCCATACAGGTAGTGTCTCCAAATCTTCAACGCGAAAACGACTGCTGCCAACTCCAAATCATGAGTAGGATAATTTCTCTCATATTCTTTGAGTTGTCGCGAGGCATAGGCTATGACTTTCTCATGTCGCATGAGAACACATCCTAACCCTTTGCCTGAAACATCGTTGTAGATAACAAATCCATCCGAACCAGATGGTATTGTCAAAACAGGTACCGAAATGAGTCTTCTCTTTCTTGAAAACTCTTCTCACAATCCTCGCTCCAACCGAATTTTGTATCTTTCTGAGTCAGCTGAGTTAACGGAGTAGCGATTCTAGAAAATCCTTCCACGAATCTCCGATAATAACCAGCTAAGCCCATAAAGCTACGTACTTCGGTCACCGACTTCGGTTGCTCCCAACTTTGTATGGCTTCAATCTTCGCCGGGTCAACAGATACTCCATGTTTTGAGACCACGTGACCAAGGAATGCTACTTCCTCAAGCCAGAACTCGCATTTCTTCAGTTTGGCATATAGCTTGTTTCCATGAAGCCTTTGCAGTACCAGCTTCAAATGGTGCTCATGATCTTCACGACTTTTGGAATAGATGAGGATGTCATCAATAAAGACAACAACGAACTGATCTAAATATTCTTTGAATACATGGTTCATCATATCCATGAAGGCAGCAGGAGCATTAGTCAATCCAAAAGACATGACTAAGAATTCATAATGCCCGTACCGAGTTCTGAAGGCAGTCTTTGGAATATCCTCAGTTTTAATCTTCAGCCGATGATATCCAGAACGAAGATCGATCTTTGAAAAGTATTGTGCACCTTGCAACTGGTCGAACATGTCATCAATACGAGGTAACGGATACCTATTCTTGATGGTGACATGATTCAATTCTCTATAGTCAATTCAAAGTCGCATACTGCCGTCTTTCTTCTTTACGAATAAAACAAGAGCACCCCAAGGAGACATACTAGGACGAATGAAACCGATGTCTAACAATTCCTGTAATTGAACTTTTAACTCCTGAAGTTCAATAGGAGCCATTCGATATGGAGTTTTAGAAATGGGCTGGGTTCAAGGTCAATAAAGAATTCAACTTCACATTTTGGGGTAGACAAGGAAGTTCTTCAGGAAATACGTCAGGAAATTCACTAACAACAGAAATTTTATTCAAATCTGACGTGTTTTTGTTCAAGTCCATAACATGGGCTAAGAAAGCTTGACATCCGTTTTTCAATAAGCGAATGACTTTATGGCTTGATATGACAGTGATTGATTTTAATGGTTTGGTTGCTTGAATTTGCATAACAGGTTGGTTAGGAATATGAAAACTAACAACCTTACGAAAATAATCAATTTTGGCATGATGAGTAGTTTAACCAATCAATTCCTAAAATCACATCAAAAGCAAGTATCTTTAAAGAGATAAGGTCAACAGGTAATGTGATTGTGCCAACTTGGATTAAGCAAGATTTATAAACTGTAGATGTAATGAAAGTTTCTCCTAACGAAGTCTCCACAGATAGGCCAAAGTCTAATTTCTCTGGAGTCAAGTTTAAACGTTGAGCACAAGCAGGAGAGATAAAAGAATGGGTAGAACCGGTATCTAGTAAAGTATAAACTTCGCAAGAATTCAAGATTAGCTTACCCATGATCACCTCGTTCGGGTTTCTCCTCCCGTTTTGGCCAGTCACGACAAACACTCTTCCAAGAACCGCTGATTTTGACTTATCCGGGACATCTTTTGGGGTCACCATCCCCGCTGAACTTGGTTTTGCTATAGAACACTCTCGAGCTATATGACCCTCCTTTCCACAGTTATAACATATCTTGGATTGTTGTGGGCAATTTGGACTGATATGTCCATCTTTCCCGCATTTGTAGCAAACGACCGGTGCTCGTTCTCCGCCCCTAGAAACAGTTGATGTTTGTGCTGACCTTTTCTCGTTATCATTGTTGTACCTTCTCTTCTTGAAATCTCCTCCCGACTCGCTCCTTCTATTATCACGACCACGATTTTCACCAGAGTGGTTACCGCTTTTGTCCGAATGTTTTCCTTCCTACTGGTTTTCATTGGTCCGATGACAGCTGCCACCGGTATTACCTTGGTTGTGTTCTCTCGGTTGAATATACTCATTATCTCACTCTAATAATTGAGCCCTATTTATAACATCTGAATATAAAGAAAATTTATGAGAGATAAGATATTGCCGAATCTCGGGTTTTAAACCTCTCAGAAACATCCTTGTCATTCGTTCCTCATTTCGACCAAATGAAGTACAAACCTGGATAACTCTGTAAACTTTGCCTCGTACTGGGACACCGTCTTGTTGTTTTGTTCCAGTCTAATAAACTCTACCTCCTTCATATGACGAATACTTTCAGGAAAGTACTTGTCATTAAACAGTTTCTGAAACTTTTCCCAGGACATGTTGAGTGCGTCAGGCAGGGTACGCTTCACAGACTCCCATTAGTAGTCTGCCTCACCGCGGAACATAAAGGTGACGAATAGAACCTTCTGTTCCTCCGTGCATCCCAAGCCATCGAATATCTTAGTAATTTGCTTGACCCACGTTTCCGCCTTGATCGGATCAGGCTTTCCATGAAAGTCTGGTGGTCCCAACTCTTTGAACTGCTTGGCTGTGACAAACCGCGCGATGTTATCATTTTCACCTTTATTCTGTACACGAGTGTAACAACCCCAAAATAAGTCCATTCCATCCAACCTATTCTGAGTCGCCAAATACATGGTACAGAAAATAACTACAACTTTATTACAACAATTGTCGTGCAAAATACAACAACACATATGCTATGAGTTTGGATACAAATATATACCAAATGTGACTCATGTCCCAACCGTGGACAACATCTCACAATAACACCTTACATAAAGGTATAGTCAAAAACTGTTTTAGAAATTAGAATCTTTGGGAAGTGCTCAAGAAAACATTCGTACATGGGAGGCCATGTGTCTAGGTTATGATAGATATCATATGGCCACAGAATTATCCTTGGTTGATCCAATAGACCTCAAAGAAAAACAAGAAAATTACTATCATATTCTTTCCAATGGTGAGTCTTCTCTTGACTTATCATTATCTCCACTGTCTCTAATTGAGAATTATACTTCAAACAAACACCAAGATTATATAGGTAGTGCTCGTAAATATACTCAGAAAGTGGATGAGCACATCCCTGTCTTATGATGACACGAGGTTGTATGTCATTAGACATCTGGTATGATAGTGACAAAACACCCTTCCAACTTTGGGTTCGCTTCACCCTAGATGATTCACCAAATATAACTACTAAATGATAACCACCGTTTTATTCTCCTGTTACCCCCGTTCGACCCAGCTACACTTTTATTACCTGAAAGGAATTGTGAAACAGAAGGGTGAGCACAACTAGCCCAGTAAAGAATATCATGACTAAAGATAAATAAGTTATCAATAGCCTTCAATAGAATTAAATCAGAGATTTAGAACATATGGTAGATGATAAAAATTTCAACCATAGTTGCAGCGGAACGAGTAATCCATTAGAAGAGTCAAATAGACTATAAAGTCTATTATATTCTCCATGTTAAAAATCCACCAACAATGTTTTATCCCTGTAACATCAATCAATAATTCTGGTCCACATTCATATGAATAACTCATAATCATAGTAGTAGTTCTACATTCCTCTTCTTATCCAGGATGAAGATAATTTTTATCACCTATCTTTACCTGAAACATCAAAGATCATGGTTACACTAAATCACATTTCCTGTTCATAATCATACTAATAACTTCATCTTTGCACTACGGCCAAAGATATTCATTTGTATCATCAGTTGGTCATGTTCATCTCAACACCTGTTCATCTTTGCACTACTGGCCAAAGAAATTCAACAACATGTCATCTTTGCACTACGGGCCAAAGATATTCATCAACAATTCATCTTTGTACTACTGGCCAAAGATATTCATCAACAATTCATCTTTGCACTACTGGCCAAAGATATTCATCAACAATTCATCTTTGCACTACTGGCCAAAGATATTCAATCACATGTCATCTTTGCACTACAGGCTAAAGATATTTAACAACAGTTCATATTTGCACTATAGGCTAGATATATTAATATCTCAAAGAAATATATAATCATTTCAGAATTTATATAAACAATAATTATAACCATGTTGATCAATTCACCTTTGCACTTAAGCTAAAGATATTCAATTATAAATTTAATGGTCATGATCATACCAGCCAACAATTCAACTTTGTACTACTGGCCAAAGGGAACCCATAGTCATGATCATACCAAAAATCTACCTATCTTTACACTCAAGTCAAAGAGAAATATCATCATTAGGGTTATTAAAATGTTATATATAATAATAAAATCAATATAATCAACATATATATTTAATCTCAAGAGTAATATTCATAAATCAACTATAATTTGGTCAAAAAAAGAAATCAATTTTGTCGTGAATAGTAACTCGTGAATAGTAACTCATGAATAGTGTAACAACCCCAAAATAGGTCCATACTATCCAACCCATTTGGAGTCGCCAAATACATGGTACAGAAAATAACTACAACTTTATTACAATAATTGTCGTACAAAATACAACAACACATATACGGTGAGTTTGGATACAAATATATACCAAATGTGACACATGTCCCAACCGTGGACAGCACCTCACAGTGACACCTTATATAAAGGTATAGTCAAAAACTGTTTTAGAAATTAAAATCTTTGGGAAGTGCTCAAGGAAACCTTCGTACATGGGAGGCCATGCGTCTAGGTTATGATAGATATCATATGGCCACAGAATTATCCTTGGTTGACCCAATAGACCCCAAAGAAAAACAAGAAGATTACTATCATATTCTTCCCAATGGTGAGTCTTCTCTGACTTATCATTATCTCCACTGTCTCTAATTAAGAATTATACTTCAAACAAACACCAAGATTATATAAGTAGTGCTCGTAAATATACTCAGCAAGTGGATGAGCACATCCCCGTCTTATGATGATACGAGGTTGTATGTCATTAGACATCTTGTATGATAGTGACAAAACACCCTTCTAAAGTTGGGTTCGCCTCACCCTCAACAGCTATAGACCACCGTTCTATTTTCCTGTTATCCCTCACCCGACCCAGCTACACTTTTATTACCTGAAAGGAATTGTGAAGCAAAGGGTGAGCACAACTAGCTCAATAAAGAATATCATGACTAAAGATAATTAAATTATCAATAGCCTTCATCAGTAATAAATCAGAGATTTAGAATATATGGTAGATGATAAATTTTTTTAACCATAGTTGCAGCGGAACGAGCAATCCATTAGAAGAGTCAAATAGACTATAAAGTCTATTATCTTCTTCATGTTAAAAATTCACCAATAATATTTTATCCCTGTAACATCAATCAACAATTCTGGTCCACAATCATATGAATAACTCATAATCATAACTGTAGTTCTAAATTCATCTTCTCATCCAGGACGAAGATAATTTTCATCACCTATCTTTACCTGAAACATCAAAGATCATGGTTACACCAAATCACATTTCTTTTTCATAATCATACTAATAACTTCATCTTTGCACTACGACTAAAGATGTTCAACAACATGTCATCTTTGCACTACGGGCCAAAGATATTCATCAACAGACCATCTCTGCACTACAGGTGTAACAACCCCAAAATAGGTCCATTCCATCCAACCCATTCTGAGTCGTCAAATACATGGTACAGAAAACAACTACAACTTTATTACAACAATTGTCGTGCAAAATACAACAACACATATGTTGTGAGTTTGGATACAAATATATACCAAATGTGACAATGGACACCATCATGTATCAGCACTTCACAAAGGTACCTTGCATAAAGGTATAGTCAAAAACTGTTCTAGAAATTAGAATCTTTGGGAAGTGCTCAAGGAAACCTTCGTACATGGGAGGCCACGCGTCTAGGTTATGATAGATATCATATGGCCACAGAATTATCCTTGGTTGACCCAATAGACCCCAAAGAAAAATGAGAAAATTACTATCATATTCTTCCCAATAGTGAGTCTTCTCTTGACTTATCATTATCTCCACTGTCTCTAATTGAGAATTATACTTCAAACAAACACCAAGATTATATAGGTAGTGCCCATAGATATACTCAGCAAGTGGATGAGCACAACCCTGTCCTATGATAACACGAGGTTGTATGTCATTAGACATCTTGTATGATAGTGACAAAACACCCTTCCAACGTTGGGTTCGCCTCACCCTATTTTCTTCACCAAATATAACTACTAAATGATGACCACCGTTCTATTCCCTTGTTACCCCCGCTCGACCCAGCTACACTCTTATTACCTGAAAGGAATTGTGAAGCAAAAGGGTGAGCACAACTAGCTCAGTAAAGAATATCATGACTAAAGATAATTCAATTATCAATAGCCTTCATCAACAATAAATCAGAGATTTAGAACATATGGTAAATGATAAAATTTTTAACCATAGTTGCAGCGGAACGAGCAATCCATTAGAAGAGTCAAATAGACTATAAAGTCTATTATCTTCTCCATGTTAAAAATCCACCAACAATATTTTATCCATGTAACATCACTCAACAGTTCCTTTCCACAATCATATGAATAACTCATAATCATAATTGTGACTATAAATTTTTCTTCGCACCCAGGACAAAGAATATTTTCATCACCTGTCTTTACCTGAAACATCAAAGATCATGGTTATACCAAATCACAGTTCCTGTTTATAATCATACTAACAAATCCATCTTTGCACTACGGGCCAAAGATATTCATCAACAAACCATCTTTGCACTACGGGCCAAAGATATTCAACAACAGTTCATCTTTGCACTACAGGCCAAAGATATTCATCAACAGGCCATCTTTGCACTACATGCCAAAGATATTCATCAACAATTCATATTTGCACTACAGGCCAAATATATTCATATCTCAAAGAAATATATAATCATTTCAGAATTTATATAAACAATAATTATAACCATGTTGATCAATTCACCTTTGCACTTAAGCTTAAGATATTCAATTATAAATTTAATGGTCATGATCATACCAGTCACAATTCAACTTTGCACTACAGGCCAAAGAGAACCCTAGTCATGATCATACCAATAATCTATCCATCTTTACACTCCAGTGAAAGAGAATTTTAACATCAGGGTTATAAAAATGTTATATATGATGATAAAAATAATATGATCAACATATAGTTTTAATCTCAAGAGTAATATTCGTAACTCATGAATAGTAACCCCGACACAAAAGATAGAAATTCTACAATAAAATTCATACCAATATTTCGGTATAATGATATTGAAAGAATAACATTACTTAAATTTATAAATAATTTATTTTAATTGTTTACACTTTACTAATTAATGCATTTAATCATCATAAAATGCCAACTCTTACAATTTCATCATCAATAACCAAAACCCTCATCAAAAATCTGCATATACCTCATATAGGATTCTCAAGCCATAAAATCCTATTTTCTAATTTTCTTTCTTCACAAAACATATTTAATTCATTTACTCATAACTAGACCATTTTCATGAAAAATACCAAATCAGTTCCAAAAATATTTCTTTTCTGGGATTTAGCATAATATAGTCCCATAGTGAACATATATTTTTCTCAGAATTTTTAAAAGTCATTTACTATTTTTCATATGGCCAAAATAGCCGAATATTTAGACATTTATCAAAAATTGTACTTTTGTCTAAAAATTCTGAAATTTACAGAGTATACTTCTATCATATACATGTACTCCCAATAAAAATTTCATCAATTTTGGAGTTAACCACAAGGAATTATAAGCAATTACTTTTAAAATAGTCTTTTCTCATAAAATTCATAACTCTCAATCTATACATCCAAAAATCACCATTTTTGGACACAATCAAGAAAACTCATCAAAATATCATTTTAAATTTTTCCAGAATTTTTGAAGGTCAGAAAAATTACGAAACTGAAAATCATAACAACCCTTAAAATCCTTTAATATCCCTTACTATCCCTTACCTCAAAAGAGCAGTACTTCTGACTGGATATCAGATATGATGCTGAAGGAAACTTGCACTGATGAATAGAAACTCACCAAGTATCTAAAAACTCACAAAATATGCTTCATAATATAGAGAGAGAAAGAGAGAAAGCTTATGTTTCTGGTGTGATTTTCAATTCTAACTTAGCCCTCTATTTATAGGAAAATTTTGGTAGGTTTGACCTGCAACCTGATGGCTTTACCTGCTACTATTTCCACCCACCACATTTGAAATATAATTCAGCACATTTCTTCACCAACCACAAGTCGGGCCCACCAATTCTAGAATTTTCCATCAAAATGATAAACTCCGAAAATTCAACAATTTCTGAACCAGTCATCTCGTAATATTCATAATAAATCATACGTTCATTTTTAACGGTTCAAAATTTGTGGACATATACTCAACTTATATATGTATAACATATCCAAAAATTACCACGATCCAACGGTCGGATTAAAAATTATAACTCCCGCAAAATATCTCAAAAACCCTAATTTTTAATACCTCCATTCCGACAAAAATACGGATAAAAATCTCAACATTAACTCCTTCATTTTTTAACCACAAAAATATATCCCTCATTTATATCCACATAAAATAAATATTTTCTTATCATATGAATCAATAATTAATTATTCACAAATAATATTACAGAATCACATTTATGACAACCAGGCCGTTCCCAGGAAAGAGGGGGCTTTCCAATAAGAATTTCTCCTTACTGGCGCGCAATTAGGTGACCAAACCTCTCCTTAGACAGAACTTTCTAGTCATTGCCAATAATGTTATCTAATAATATTATTCAAATAATATGAATTATTGATCTGATAATGAGAAATACTGTGCAGTGACAATTATTGAACAACAATAATATAAAATTTCAACGTAGCAATTATTGAATCAATAAAATAAAATATTGAACAGTAATTACTGTAACAATTATTGAGTAGTGCCTTCTTACGTAAGGATCAATAATTCAAAAATACTGTGTAAAATCGTGTGCTACTGTGCAAACACGCGTATTACTGTATTTTAACCACCGGGTATTCCAACAGTGTTAACGGTAACAACTACGCCGTTATTTATAAAAACTTAAATTTGTCGTTTTCTTCACCCGACAGTTATTCTGTTATGGGGCCCATAAATGGCTGCGCCGTCGTACGAATATTCCCCGACAGAAAGAATATTCCACGACCAAACGAATATTCCCCGACAATAATGATTATTTTATAACCACTTGCTTATTTTGAAAAATTTTTCATATATCACCCTTAACTTTAACTTTTATCAATTTAACCATTTACTGAATAGTAACTATAAAAAAAATTGAATACTTTTATTTCATAAAATTCGGGGTCTTACAATCTCCCCTCCTTATGAAATTTCGTCCTCGAAATTTACGTACCTGGTATTTCAAAGAGTTGAGAATGCCTTCCTTTCATTTCAGATTCCATCTTCTCTGTCATCATAATTTCTCCATTGCTCATCTCCTGTATTTCAAATATCATTCTAGAATACAGCTTTAAAACAAGGGTTAATTTAACAAATTAACATATCACATAATATCCCGATATTATGACTGACCAACAAATAAGCTTAGGTAGGACACACTAGCGAAGGATTTACTCGTCTCTCCCCACCTAGTTGTATTCCCCGATCCCCGCAAGAGATCATATCCCTAAGCTCTGATACCAAATGTGACGACCCCAAAATAGGTCCATTCCATCCAACCCATTCTGAGTCGTCAAATACATGGTACAGAAAACAACTACAACTTTATTACAACAATTGTCGTGCAAAATACAACAACACATATGCTGTGAGTTTGGATACAAATATATACCAAATGTGACATTAGACACCATCATGTATCAGCACTTCACAAAGGTACCTTACATAAAGGTATAGTCAAAAACTGTTCTAGAAATTAGAATCTTTGGGAAGTGCTCAAGGAAACCTTCGTACATGGGAGGCCACGCGTCTAGGTTATGATAGATATCATATGGCCACAGAATTATCCTTGGTTGACCCAATAGACCCCAAAGAAAAACGAGAAAATTACTATCATATTCTTCCCAATGGTGAGTCTTCTCTTGACTTATCATTATCTCCACTGTCTCTAATTGAGAATTATACTTCAAACAAACACCAAGATTATATAGGTAGTGCCCATAGATATACTCAGCAAGTGGATGAGCACAACCCTGTCCTATGATGACACGAGGTTGTATGTCATTAGACATCTTGTATGATAGTGACAAAACACCCTTCCAACGTTGGGTTCGCCTCACCCTATTTTCTTCACCAAATATAACTACTAAATGATGACCACCGTTCTATTCCCTTGTTACCCCCGCTCGACCCAGCTACACTCTTATTACCTGAAAGGAATTGTGAAGCAAAAGGGTGAGCACAACTAGCTCAGTAAAGAATATCATGACTAAAGATAATTCAATTATCAATAGCCTTCATCAACAATAAATCAGAGATTTAGAACATATGGTAAATGATAAAAATTTCAACCATAGTTGCAGCGGAACGAGCAATCCATTAGAAGAGTCAAATAGACTATAAAGTCTATTATCTTCTCCATGTTAAAAATCCACCAACAATATTTTATCCATGTAACATCACTCAACAGTTCCTTTCCACAATCATATGAATAACTCATAATCATAATTGTGACTATAAATTTTTCTTCGCACCCAGGACAAAGAATATTTTCATCACCTGTCTTTACCTGAAACATCAAAGATCATGGTTATACCAAATCACAGTTCCTGTTTATAATCATACTAACAAATCCATCTTTGCACTACGGGCCAAAGATATTCATCAACAAACCATCTTTGCACTACGGGCCAAAGATATTCAACAACAGTTCATCTTTGCACTACAGGCCAAAGATATTCATCAACAGGCCATCTTTGCACTACATGCCAAAGATATTCATCAACAATTCATATTTGCACTACAGGCCAAATATATTCATATCTCAAAGAAATATATAATCATTTCAGAATTTATATAAACAATAATTATAACCATGTTGATCAATTCACCTTTGCACTTAAGCTTAAGATATTCAATTATAAATTCAATGGTCATGATCATACCAGTCACAATTCAACTTTGCACTACAGGCCAAAGAGAACCCTAGTCATGATCATACCAATAATCTATCCATCTTTACACTCCAGTGAAAGAGAATTTCAACATCAGGGTTATAAAAATGTTATATATGATGATAAAAATAATATGATCAACATATAGTTTTAATCTCAAGAGTAATATTCGTAACTCATGAATAGTAACCCCGACACAAAAGATAGAAATTCTACAATAAAATTCATACCAATATTTCGGTATAATGATATTGAAAGAATAACATTACTTAAATTTATAAACAATTTATTTTAATTGTTTACACTTTACTAATTAATGCATTTAATCATCATAAAATGCCAACTCTTACAATTTCATCATCAATAACCAAAATCCTCATCAAAAATCTGCATATACCTCATATAGGATTCTCAAGCCATAAAATCCTATTTTCTAATTTTCTTTCTTCACAAAACATATTTAATTCATTTACTCATAACTAGACCATTTTCATGAAAAATACCAAATCAGTTCCAAAAATATTTCTTTTCTGGGATTTAGCATAATATAGTCCCATAGTGAACATATATTTTTCTCAGAATTTTTAAAAGTCATTTACTATTTTTCATATGGCCAAAATAGCCGAATATTTAGACATTTATCAAAAATTGTACTTTTGTCTAAAAATTCTGAAATTTACAGAGTATACTTCTATCATATACATGTACTCCCAATAAAAATTTCATCAATTTTGGAGTTAACCACAAGGAATTATAAGCAATTACTTTTAAAATAGTCTTTTCTCATAAAATTCATAACTCTCAATCTATACATCCAAAAATCACCATTTTTGGACACAATCAAGAAAACTCATCAAAATATCATTTTAAATTTTTCCAGAATTTTTGAAGGTCAGAAAAATTACGAAACTGAAAATCATAACAACCCTTAAAATCCCTTAATATCCCTTACTATCCCTTACCTCAAAAGAGCAGTACTTCTGACTGGATATCGGATATGATGCTGAAGGAAACTTGCACTGATGAATAGAAACTCACCAAGTATCTAAAAACTCACAAAATATGCTTCATAATATAGAGAGAGAAAGAGAGAAAGCTTATGTTTCTGGTGTGATTTTCAATTCTAACTTAGCCCTCTATTTATAGGAAAATTTTGGTAGGTTTGACCTGCAACCTGATGGCTTTACCTGCTACTATTTCCACCCACCACATTTGAAATATAATTCAGCACATTTCTTCACCAACCACAAGTCGGGCCCACCAATTCTAGAATTTTCCATCAAAATGATAAACTCCGAAAATTCAACAATTTCTGAACCAGTCATCTCGTAAAATTCATAATAAATCATACGTTCATTTTTAACGGTTCAAAATTTGTGGACATATACTCAACTTATATATGTATAACATATCCAAAAATTATCACGATCCAACGGTCGGATTAAAAATTATAACTCCCGCAAAATATCTCAAAAACCCTGATTTTTAATACCTCCATTCCGACAAAAATACGGATAAAAATCTCAACATTAACTCCTTCATTTTTAACCACAAAAATATATCCCTCATTTATATCCACATAAAATAAATATTTTCTTATCATATGAATCAATAATTAATTATTCACAAATAATATTACAGAATCACATTTATGACAACCAGGCCGTTCCCAGGAAAGAGGGGGCTTTCCAATAAGAATTTCTCCTTACTGGCGCGCAATTAGGTGACCAAACCTCTCCTTAGACAGAACTTTCTAGTCATTGCCAATAATGTTATCTAATAATATTATTCAAATAATATGAATTATTGATCTGATAATGAGAAATACTGTGCAGTGACAATTATTGAACAACAATAATATAAAATTTTAACGTAGCAATTATTGAATCAATAAAATAAAATATTGAACAGTAATTACTGTAACAATTATTGAGTAGTGTCTTCTTACGTAAGGATCAATAATTCAAAAATACTGTGTAAAACCGTGTGCTACTGTGCAAACACGCGTATTACTGTATTTTAACCACCGGGTATTCCAACAGTGTTAACGGTAACAACTACGCCGTTATTTATAAAAACTTAAATTTGTCGTTTTCTTCACCCGACAGTTATTCTGTTATGGGGCCCATAAATGGCTGCGCCGTCGTACGAATATTCCCCGACAGAAAGAATATTCCACGACCAAACGAATATTCCCCGACAACAATGATTATTTTATAACCACTTGCTTATTTTGAAAAAATTTTCATATATCACCCTTAACTTTAACTTTTATCAATTTAACCATTTACTGAATAGTAACTATAAAAAAAATTGAATACTTTTATTTCATAAAATTCGGGGTCTTACAACAGGCCAAAGATATTCATCTACAATTCATCTTTGCACTACAGGCCAAAGATATTTCTCAATAATTCATATTTGCACTATAGGCCAAATATATTAATATCTCAAAGAATATATAATCATTTCAGAATTTATATAAACAATAATTATAACCATGTTGATCATTTCACCCTTGCACTTAAGCTAAAGATATTCAATTATAAATTCAATGGTCATGATCATACCAGTCAACAATTCAACTTTGCACTACTGGCCAAAGAGAACCCATAGTCATGATCATACCAATAATCTACCCATCTTTACACTCAAGTCAAAGAGAAATATCATCATTAGGGTTATAAAAATATTATATATGATAATAAAATCAATATAATCAACATATAGATTTAATCTCAAGAGTAATATTCATAAATCAACTATAATTTGGTCAGAAAAAGAAACAAATTTTGTCGTGAATAGTAACTCGTGAATAGTAACTCATGAATAGTAACTCGTGAATAGTAACCCCGACACAAAAAGATAGAAATTCTACAATAAAATATATACCAATATTTCGGTATAATGATATTGAAAGAATAATATTTCTTAAGCTTATAAACAATTTATTTTAATTGTTTACACTTTACTAAATAATGCATTTAATCATCCTGAAATGCCAAACTCTTAAGATTTCATCACCAATAACCAAAACCCTCATCAAAAATCTGCATATAACTCATATATGATATTCAAGCCATAAAATCATATTTTTCAATTTTCTTACCTCACATAACATATTTAATTCATTTACTCATAATTAGACTATTTTCATAAAAAATACCAAATCAGTTTCAAAAATATTTATTTTCTGAGATTTAGCAGAATATAGTCCCATATTGAACATATATTTTTCTCAGAATTTTTAAAATTTATTTACTATTTTTCATATGGCCAAAACCACCGAATATTTAGACATTTATCATAAATAGTACTTTTATCTAAAAATTACAAAACTCACAGAGTATACTGACATTATATAGATATATTTCCAATAAAAATTTTATCAGTTTTGGAGTTAACCACAAGGAGTTATAAGCGGTTACTTTAAAAATAGTCATTTCCCGTAAAATTCATAACTCTTAATCTATACATCCAAAAATCACCATTTTTGGACACAATCAATAAAACTCATCAAAATATCATTTTAAATTTTTTCAGAATTTTCTGAAGGTCAAAAGAATTATGAATTGAAAAATATAATAACCCTTAAAATTCCTTACCTCAAGAGAGCAGTACTTCGGATGAAAAATCGGAGGAAACTTCTACTAAATAGCAACTCTCAAAGTATCTAAATACTCTCAAAAATATGCTTGATAATATAGAGAGAAAGAAAACTTATTTCTGTTGTGAATTTCAATTCTAACATAAGCACCTATTTATAGGAAAATGCTAGAACGCCAAAGGAGACTAAATAATAAAATATTATTATTATTATTTTTCACCTTCTACGCATGCCACCAACCAACTTTGAAAGCCATCAGCCATATTTGAATAAATTAGCAGCCCACATGTTGTAAAACAAAAGCGGGTCCCACCCATAATTTAATAAAAATTATTTTATTTTCCGAAACTTAAAAAATTCATAGAAAATAGTCTTTTTATCAGAAAATTCGAATCTCGCAACTTTTTATAGGAAATTCAATTCTCTACAAATTTGCAGAATAAAGTTTTTTCAAATTCCAAATAAAAATTAACCGAAATCCATAAACGGACGATTTTACAGGCTATAATCAAATTTCAGTCAAGAAATGGGGTCCACCGACACACAAAATATGTGTTAATCATTTAATACAATAAAAATACTCTTCCTCCTCATATACTCATATATCCCACATTAATTGTAAAACTATCACCATTATTATATTATTAAATATAATAATAAATTATTTTATCAGAAAAGATAAAATATCAGTTTTCAACAATTGTCACTTAAAAAATTTTCTCCATCTATATCCACATAAAATTAATATTTTCTTTATCATATAAATCAATAATTAATTATTCATAAATAATATTACAGAATCACAGTACTGGCAACCAGGCCGTTCCCAGGAAAGAGGGGGCTTTTCAATAAAAATTTCTCCTTACTGGCGCGCAATTAGATGACCAAACCTCTCCTTAGACAGAACTTTCTAGACATTGCCAATAATGCTATCTAAAAATATTATTCAAATAATATGAATTATTGATCTGATAATAGAAAATACTGTGCAACAACAATTATTGAAACAACAATAATATCAATGCAGCAATTATTGAATCAATAAAATAAAATATTAAACAGTAACTACGGTAACAATTATTCAGTAGTGCCTTCTTACGTAAGAATCAATAATTTCAAAAATACTGGGCAATACCGTGTGCTACTGTGCAATAATGTGTATTACTGTATTTTAACCACCGGGTATTCCAACAGTGTAAACGGTAACAACTACGCCGTTAATTATAAAAACTCAATTTTTGTCGTTATCTTCATCCGACCGTTTTTCGTTATGGGGCCCAAAAATAGCTGCGCCGTCGTACGAATATTCCCCGACAGAAAGAATATTCCACGACCAACGAATATTCCCCGATAACAATGATTATTTTATAACCACTTGTTTATTTTGAAAATTTTTTATATTTCACCCATAACTTTAACTTTTTATCAATTTAACCATTTACTGAATTGTAATTATAAGAAAAATTGAATACTTTTATTTCATAAAATTCGGGGTCTTACAAATAGTAACTCGTGAATAGTAACTCGACATAAAAAAGGTAGAAATTCCACAATAAAATTTATACCAATATTTCGGTATAATGATATTGAAATAATAATATTTCTTAAGCTTATAAATAATTTATTTAAATTATTTACACTTTACTAATTAATGCATTTAATCATCATAAAATACCAACTCTTAAGATTTCATCACCAATAATCAAAACCCTCATAAAAAATCTGCATATAACTTATATATGATTCTCAAGCCATAAAATCATATTTTCTAATTTTCTTACTTCACATAACATATTAATTCATTTACTCATAACTAGACCATTTTCATAAAAAATACCAAATCAGTCTGAAAAATATATTTTTTTTGAGATTTAGCAGAATATAGTCCCATATTGAACATATATTTTTCTCAGAATTTTTAAAATTCATTTACTATTTTTTATATGGCCAAAACAGCCGAATATTTAGACATTTATCATAAATTGAAATTTTATCCAAAAATTTCGAAATTCTCAGAGTACACTGATATTATATAGATATACTTCCAATAATAATTTCATCAATTTTGGAGTTAACCACAAGGAGTTATAAGCGGTTACTTTTAAAATAGTCTTTTCCCGTAAAATTCATAACTCTTAATCTATACATCCAAAAATCACTATTTTTGGACACAATCAATAAAACTCATCAAAATATTATTTTAAATTTTTTCAGAATTTTCTGAATGCCAGAAGAATTACGAACTGAAAAACATAATAACCCTTAAAATCCCTTACCTCAAAAGAGTAATACTTCTGACTTGAATATCGGATGAAAAATCCAAGGAAACTTCTACTAAATAGCAACTCTCAAAGTATCTAAATACTCTCAAAAATATGCTTGATAATATAGAAAGAAAGAAAACTTATTTCTGGTGTGATTTTCAATTCTAACTTAAGCACCTATTTATAGGAAAATGCTAGAACACCAAATGAGACTAAAATAATAAAAATTATTATTTATTTCATCCTTCCACGTACCAACCAAGTTCAGCCATCAAGCATGCCAACTTGGAAGAAAAACAAGCAGCCCACATGTTTTAAATAAGAGTGGGTCCCGCTCAATTTTAATAAAAATTATTTTATTTTTCGAAACTTCAACAATTCATAGAAAATAGTTTTTGTATCAGAAAATTCGAATCTCGCGTTTTTTATAGAAAATTCAATTCTTTACAACTTTGCAGAAGAAAGTTTTTCCAAATTCCAAACAAAAATTGACCGAAATCCATAAACGACCGATTTTACAGGCTATAATCAAATTTCAGTCAAGAAATGGGGTCCACTGACACAAAAAATATGTGTTAATCATTTAATACAACAAAAATACTCTTCCTCCTTATATACTCATATATCCCACATTCATTATAAAACTATCACTATTATTATATTATTAAATATAATAATAAATTATTTTATCAGAAAAGATAAATTATCATTTTTCAACCATTGTCACTTTAAAAAATTTCTCCATCTATATCCACATAAAATTAATATTTTTCTCATCATATAAATCAATAATTAATTATTTACAAATAATATTACAGAATCACAGTACTAGCAACCAGGCCGTTCCCAGGAAAGAGGGGGCTTTCCAATAAGGATTTTTTCTTATTGGCGCGCAATTAGATGACCAAACCTCTCCTTAGACAGAATTTTCTAGACATTACCAATAATGCTATATAATAATATTATTCAAATAATATTAATTATTGATCTGATAATAGAGATGATGTGCAACAACAATTATTGAAACAACAATAATATAAAATATCAACTTAGCAATTATTGAATCAATAAAATAAAATATTGAACAGTAATTACTGTGATAATTATTCAGTAGTGCCTTCTTACGTAAGAATCGATAATTTTAAAAATACTGTGCAATACCGTGTGCTACTGTGCAATAACGCGTATTACTGTATTTTAACCACCGGGTATTCTAACAGTGTTAACGGTAATAACTACACCGTTAATTATAAAAACTCAATTTTTGTCGTTATCTTCATCCGACCGTTTTCTGTTATGGGGCCCACAAATAGCTGCGCCGTCGTACGAATATTTCCCGATAGAAAGAATATTCTACGAGCAACGAATATTCTCCGACAATAATGATTATTTTATAACCACTTGTTTATTTTTGAAAAATTTTCACATTTTACCCATAACTTTAACTTTTTATCAATTTAACCATTTACTGAATTGTAATTATAAGAAAAACTGAATACTTTTATTTCATAAAATTCGGGGTCTTACAACGAGTCTCCCTCGTCTGATTTTGCATGAACTGCAAAAAGCTCCTAAACATTCCATCATTCATCGTTTGCTCGATAACGTTGTTTACAGAAGGAATATTGCCTTCCTGTTGCACGTTCTTCTAGTTTGTGACTAAAGTTGTTCTACAGTCTCATATACTCCATTGTTAACGTTCTCGGCTGCCATTCTCAAATATTGTCATAAAACAAGGGTTAATTAAACAAATTAACATATCACATAATATCCCTATATTATGACCAACCAACAAATAAGCTTATGTAGGACACACTAGCGAATGATTTACTCGTCTCTCCCCTCCTAGTTCTATTCTCCGATATCCGCTAGAGACCATATCCTTAAGCTCTGATACCAACTGTGACGCCCCCAAAATAGGTATACATCACACATTCTGAGTCGCCAAATATATGGTACATAAACAAATACAACTTCATTAAAACACTTGTCGCGCAAAATACGACAACACAATACTGTGAGTTTAAATACAAATATTGTCTTCTAGACAATATCCACACTTAAATAAGTCCTCATTACAATTATTGAAATACTATTTTACAAAATAGTGAGGACTGTTAGCACAACTGACTAGAAACATCACTCCACACCTCGACTAGTTCCCTCTATATTCTCGCCTCCTGAGAAACATGGAACAAAAAAAAAAGGGTGAGCTCAACTAGCCCAGTAAAGAATATTATGACTAAGATAATATACAACAACTTATCATTAGTCTTCAACAGGGAAAAATTTGATAAAATATAATAGACAACAAGTTTTAGATCAACAACTGCAGCGAAAACAGCAAACCATTAGAAGAGTCAAGTAGAGAATGAATTCTACTATCTTCTAAGATTTAAAAGTCCATCAACGATATTTTATCCCTGTAACATCAATCAATATACATCTTGAATCAAATATTTATCTTTGTACTACAGGCCAAAGATATTCATTTGTATCACTAGTCGGTCATGTTCATCTCAACACCTGTTCATCTTTGCACTATGGGCCAAAGATATTCATCAGTTAATCATTAATCTTTGCACTACATGCCAAAGATATTCAGTATTGTCATCATTTAGGACTGAGGATGATGAAAAATATTTTAAAGAAAACGAATCCAGTGAGACAGAAGGACAAATATTAGGGATTCGTATTACAGTTTATCCAAGTGTAATAATACTCCATAACAACTAATTGTGAAGTAGAATTCAAAAATAAATCAAAACATGGATACAATCAAAGATTGTAACCATAATAGACATCTTGGACAAAAAGGAAAAAATTTATTTTTCGGTGAATAGTGCTGTATTTGTGAATAGTGTCGTTTACGTGAATAGTAACCCCAACATAAAAAGTTCCAAATTTTATAAAAAGTTCAAACCAATATTTCGGCATAATGATATTGAAAAAAATAATATCATTTAAGAAGAAAATAACATCCCTTACCTCAAGATAACAGTATTTCTGTTCGGAATATCGGTATAAGGCTGAAGGAAACTTGCACTGATAAATAAAAACTCACAAAGTATCTAAATACTCACAAAATACGCTCGATAATATAGAGAGAGAAAAAGCGAAAACTTATGAATTCTGGTGTAATTTTCAATTTTAACTTAGCCCTCTATTTATAGGAAAATGTTAGCACGCCGAATCAGACTTAACCTGCAACCTGATGGCTTTACCTGCTACTATTCACACACACCACATTTGAATAAAAATTTCAGCACATTTCTCACCAACCAAAAGTGGGGCCCACTCAATTTTAGAATTTTTTATCAAAATCATTTATAAACCTAATTTTCGAATCAGTCACCTTTTGAAATTTATAACAAATTATACGCATAATTTTAACGGTTCAAAATTTGTGGACATATGCTCAACTTATATATGTATAACATATCCAAAAATCACAACGATCCAACGGTCAGATTAAAAATTATAACTCACGCAATATATCTCAAGAATAGTGATTTAATTTTTAATACCCCCATTCCGACAAAAACACCTCAACATTAATTCCTTCACATAAAATAAATATATCCATCAATTATATCCACATAAAATAAATATTTTCTTATCATATAAATCATTAATTAATTATTCACAAATAATATTACAGAATCACAATTATGACAACCAGGCCGTTCCTAGGAAAGAGAGGACTTTCCAATAAGAATTTCTCCTTACTGGCGTGCAATTAGATGACCAAACCTCTCCTTAGACAAAACTTTCTAGACATTGCCAATAATGCTATCTAATAATATTATTCAAATAATATGAATTATTGATCTGATAATAGAAAATACTGTGCAACAACAATTATTGAAACAACAATAATATAAAATATCAACGCAACAATTATTGAATCAATAAAATAAAATATTGAACAGCAACTACTGTAACAATTATTGAGTAGTGCTTTTTTACGTAAGGATCAATAATTGGTGCAATACCGTGTGCTACTGTGTTTTAATCACCGGGTATTCCAACAGTATTAACGGTAACAACTACGCCGTTATTCATAAACAACTTATACTTGTCGTTTTCTTCATCCAATCGCTTTCCGTTATGGGGCCCACACAAGGCTGTGCCGTAGTACGAATATTCCCCGACAGCAAGAATATTCCACGACCAAACGAATATTCATCGACAAAAAAGAATATTTTATAACCACTTACTTATTTGAAATATTTGCGTATTTTACCCATAACTAATCACATTAATCAAATCAACCCTTACTATTTCAAAATAAAAAATAGAGAAAATTTAATTTCATTTAATAATAAGTTGGGGTCTTACAACATGTCAGATCTGAAGATTCAAATATGAAGAACCATGCAGTTGATGCTGATGAAGTAATAGTGGTTAATTAGAAGGCTAATCTCAAAAGCTCCACAATACGATTCATCAAGAACACTCAAAATCAATAAGTCGAAGAGGTGGAACACAAGTATACAATCTTGAGATTGTTCAAATGCTGACGAACACTAAAGATAAAGAGCTTAAGTGAATAACTTATCAACACATCAATATTGATCATGAAAAGCTGCTAACAATCAGAAGGAATCAAACTTCAACAACAGAGTTCAGTAAACATCAAGAAGATGATCAACAATGCTGATAAGTACCATAAGATAAAGAGCATTCAAGTCATCTTAACATCACCTCAAATACTTTTACAATAGAAAGAAGGATCGGTGAATCCTGGTCTAAGTGACCGAATTGGGGTCGGTGGATCCTGGTCTTGAGGACCGAGTTGGGGTCAATAGATCTTGGTCAGTAGTGACCGAATTGTCGAGTCTAAGTGACTCGATGTCGGGACTTTGTGACTTGAAGGAATCCTAGGGATTCAGTTGTAAATGGTCTGTTGGGCCTATATCCAATAATGGATATCCTACTCGTTGAGTAGAATAGGAGAGTAGGAGTTGTTCAGTTTCCAAACCACTTAAAACCTTTTATATCTTTTACACTATGTTATTTACATTACAAACTCTATAACTGCCATATTTGCTATGTGTTTTGTGACGCCCCCAAAAATAGGTATAGATCACACATCTTGGTTCGCTAGATACATGGTACAGAATACAAATATAAACTAATTATACAACAATGGTGTAAAATACGACAAAACATATGCTGTGAGTTTTAATACAAATATTATCATCTAGACAATATCCACACTCAATGGAGTACTCATTACATTTATTATTATACTATTTCACAGAATAGTGAGGACTACTAATGCACCATCTAGGACCATCACTCCGTTCCCCGACTAGTCCCAGCTACGTTCTCATTTTCTGAAGAGAACAATGAAAGAAAGGGTGAGCTCAACTAGCCTAGTAAGAAATATTATGACTAAGATAATACAGAATAAATTATCGTTAGCCTTCAACAATGTTAAACTGATACAATATAACAAACATCAAGTTTAACTGCAGCGGAACAAACAATCCATTAGAAGAGTCAAGTAGAGAATAAAATCTACTATCTTATATGATTTAAAAGATTTTTCATCACTTTTATCGCTGAGACTCAGCTCAATAAATAATCTACATCATTAAATCATCCATGCACTACATACCAATGATATTTTTTAGTATCATGACCACGAATTATCCATGCACTACGAGCCAAAGATAATCGTATTTTCATCAACGGTCCTGATCATGCCATAAAATAATTCATCTTTGCACCCTTGGCCGAAGAGAATCCATAGCTATAATCATACCAAAAATTATCCATCAATGCATTACGGGCCAATGAGGACTTTTTTCATATCATTTGTAACATTACGGTCATGATTATACCGAATAATCCCTGGTCATAATCATACCAAGTCTATCCATGCACTACAGGCCACAGATGACTTTCAACATAATATAAACATGAGGATGATGACAATGATATAAGAATTCAATAAAACAAGTTCAAGAATTAATTTATCCAGGAACCAATAACGTCCAAATTGTCAACATGATACTTCTTTGTAGGGTAAAATTCAAGAATGCTCAGAAGAATATTTCTATGAAAAGATACTGAATGAAACGCAAATATCAAGGATATTCCACTAATTTCATGGAGTATAGAAGCCAAAACTTTAACCAACTGAGTATAAGAGAATATATGAAACTGCAAATGGATTTTTCGCCCGCCATGCGGTAATCCACTTAGACAGATCATGTCCACAATTTAATAAGGAATGAATACAAAGGATCATTTACCATGCATGTGGTAATCCACATAAACATGCTATTCCAACAGAATAATAAAGAATGGAATAACAGAAGGATTCACCATACATGCGATAGACTGCACAGACAGGTTATTCCTAACAGAATAATAAAGAATGGAACCAGGTCATGCGTAAACGCACAGACAGGATATTCTGACAGAATAATAAGGAACTGAACCAGGTCAGGCGAAATTCGCACCGACAGGATATTCCAACAAAATATTAAAGAATGGAATAACAACAGAAATCACCATGCATGCCATAGACCACACAGACAGGTTATTCCAACAGAATAATAAAGACGGAACCAGGTCCGGCGTAAAACGCACAGACAGGATATTCCAACAGAATAATAAAGAATGGAATAACAAAATAATTTCACCAAGTATAGGGTAGCCCGCGTATACAGGTTATTCCAACAGAATAATAAATAATGGAATAACAGAAGTTCTCTTCATGAATACAAAAGAAATAATATCCCTTACGAGTACAACAAATAATATCCCTTACCTTAGAAAGAAGAGTACTAGATATAGGAGTAGTGAAGTAGCAGAACACTTTTCTTCTTTCTCTCTCTAGAGTTTCAGTGAATTCGTAAGAAATAATGAAGGAATGAGCTTCTATTTATAGAAGAATGGACTGCATAGTAACTAATTCATGAACGGTCCAGATTGATTTATTTTTAATCGGACGGTCCATATTTAAAGCAAAATCTTTTAAATAAAATATAATATATTCTATTTATAATCTAATAAAACGAATAACTTTATAAAAGTATTCTGTTTTATATAAAAAAAATTTACTATGCAAAACACTATGCAGGTACTATGCAACACTATACATAATAAAATATAATATATTCTATTTATAGAATAACTTTATAAAAATATTCTGTTTTATATAAAAAAAATTTACTATGCAAAATACTATGCATAATAGAATATAATATATTCTATTTATAGAATAACTTTATAAAAGTATTCTGTTTTATATATAAAAGATTTCTGTTTTATTACATTAATAATTTTAATAAAACAAAACTGAGTGACTTATCACTTAAGCATCAATAATCAATACTGTGTGCTACTATGCAACCACGCGTATTACTGTACTTTTAACACCGAGTGTTTCAACAGTTAACGGTAAAACTTCCGCCGTTATTTTTATAAAATATTTTTGTCGTTTTCTCAATCCGACAATAATTCTATTGCGGGGTCCACTAATGATTGTGCCGTTGTACGAATATTCCCTGATAAAATGAATATTCTCTGACCAATCGAATATAATATGACCACTTGCATACTTTGTAAAATTTATAAATACTACCCACAACTATAACATTATATCAAATCCACACCATAATATTAAAAAAAAATTATTTCGAGAAAATTAAATCTTATTCGTAAAATTTGGGTTTTTACATGTTTGATCATCCATATAACTTAGGTTAAGAACTAAGACATCTAAGTAAATCTTTAATGGGAATGGGAGTTTTCAAAACTGATATTTCGCCGCATATAGATAATTTGGATTAATTAATTATTTGGTAATTCTCAAAATAAGTAATTATGAAAAAAAATTTAAAGATCTATTCAACCCCCTGCTTCTAGATCTATATTGTTCCTTTGGGAAATAACAATATAATTTGTTATGAGTTTTAAGATGTGTCTAGTCTGGAATCTTTGTGGCAGAATTTTCAGCAACAAGTTCTAATATTTAAAAATGTATAATTTAATGATTTTAAATCCGATTTAAGTGATTCTTGAGGCTAAATTGAAATTTTAATTTATAATTTCTGTTAAAATTATTTAATTTAAAAAATAATTATAAAATCAAATTGGTATGAGCGATACAATGGACTGAGGTTTTTAAAATAAATAGTCATATTGGGGTTTATGATTTCTTAACTTTCGCTGTTTATTTTTATGCTTTGGAGGTATTAATATTGATCTAAGAAGAATAACTAAAGGCACCTTGAACAGTTTAAAAAATGTTTTAAAATTAGTAGGTTGAATTGTATACTTAAGTTGAAGTGAATATGTTTAGATGGTAAATAAGGTTTCGTGTCGGATATCGTTAGAGTTTGATGTTTAAATTTTATTTGTGGAGTGTGCAATAAGTGGATTTGGCTATCACGTACGAATTTCATACTCCTTCAGCGATACTTTTTTAGTTTTAATTATTCGTTTTGGTCCTAAATATGTTCAATTTGGCAATTTATAAATCTGGTATGCCCAGTGACGAGAATCGATAAGACTTGTTCTAAAATTCATATAAATTTCATGTCATAACGAAATTGATTGATTCTTGATTCCTTAGAAAGCTCTGCTAGTTATCCACATGTTTAGCGAAATAGCATTTTGTCCAACTACGACTCTAAACTTGATTTATATTATGATTTGCAAAACATGTTTGATATGTCCAACTTTTTGTTCAACAGGATAATAGTTTCGTTGTAAAATTTACCTAAAACTCATTTTCATTCGAATTTGAGTGATTCTTAATTTGTTGAAAAGCTCTTCCAACTATCCAAAACTTTCTTGCAATATTAGTTTCATCTTTGATATTCATGCATGATTTATTTCAACTTTAGTAAAACATGACAAATTTTTTTCATAATTCTTATGTTGTTTTTCATGTGTAATTAGTATTATCGGACTTGGGGTCATTTATTGTGATGTTATATCTTGTTATTGTGTAAGATCATACATATTTAAATAACTCTTTAACTTTGTTAAATGGGGTTTATGAGACTTTTGCTATATTCATACGTGCATATAGGCTTGTGGAAGCCATTAGAGAGTGATAAAGTGGTTAGACATGGAACACTATTATAGCATATTTGCGTTCGGTTAATACTTTGAGATTAAATGTGTGATCTTACCATTCTATGTTATATTTGATTTTTCTTTGAAACTATCTCGTTGTGGGCAATGTTGTACTAGTTTCTTGGTTACTGACATAATGTTGATATATTTATTTATAGTTCGTTAGTAGTTCAAATTCGTTTATCCATTCCACTCATTTGATTGCATTATGCATATTGTGAGATATTTGTGTAACTCTATATCTCTACTGAGCATTTGACATATGTTGTATTTTTCTTCCGACGGGTTTACAGGGTGGTTTAAGGTTGCTTGTCTTTGACCATATATCTAGGTTAATTTGATTTTAGATTTTGACTAATTTTGATTATTGTGTAAATTTAGGGAAATTTTATTTAATTTGACATGCATGAATTATTAACTATTAAATGCTTTGGAAATTTTATTTCACTGGTGCAATGAGTATTCTCTTATGAAGTCAATATTTTCAGTTGAAGAACAGAGGCAGCTGAGTAACAAAACCTGACATCCATTCTGTTGTATGTATGTATTTGTGATTTTGTTTATGTTGTAGAAACCTATAACTAGCTAGTATGGTAATAAAATTAATGGATACTTTTAGCATATTTTGTTTATAATACTACATTTGATAATGCACAACATAATCTATACACGATTTCTTGCTGCAAGTACAAGACAGACAATAGGAAATATGGCACGCACCACCATGCAGTACATAATTTTCATACATTAGGCAGTGATTCATTCTGAATATATCAAGCTTGATATTTATGCAGTGGGATATGATGCTTGCATGGCCATACCACAATTACAGCCCTAATTCCTTTGCTTCAACACCTCTTTGCATCTTTATGTACCCTTCTTCGCCCACGAGTTCTTGACCAGGTTCCATCACTGCTAGTGCCATAGCCAACAGCACTAACACCATGGATGCCTCGCTGACTCTGCTAGAGAAGCCAAGGAAACCATGATTTTTAGCTAGTTTATGAATCAAATGTTTTCGTGCTGAGCTGTATATTAGTATATAGATAGATAGATCTTACCCATTTTATCTTGTCAATTTGGTCATGGATGGGTAATTCGGAAGTGGTTAGCATGAAGTTAACTTTGATCAATTGACCAATACAGCGTCGACACACAGACGGGAGGTGATCTCTCTCCCTGCGTGTCAGCACTGTATTGGTCAATTGACCAACTTACCATGAAGTTAACTTCATAGTAACCGGATCCGGGTAATTCATTGTCCAGCACCGTGCCGTGACTTGCCTGTTAAAACATTATGATCTAGTCTAGATGTTCCTGCTGCCTGAAATTTAATATTGGCTAAATTTTATATACAACGTACATTTTGAACTGCTATATAGACCAGACCGACCTCTTATTTGGATTTAGATGCTTCATGGTTTCATTCATCCATTTTAAGCTTGTTTTTACTAATTTTTATCATAACAATTGAGCTAGCTAGGAAAAGTTGTATACATCTCCCTCCATATGCAAACTTCATTAGGAAAACCTTCAACTAGATTAATTAATGTAGTAAAAAATAATGACACACCATATATATATATATATATATATATATATATATATATATATGAACAGAACATACATACGTACATTGCATGTATTCATTAATATATAATGGAGTTTTGAAAGGATGAATTCCGTACATACCTATCAAAATAACTCACAAATTGCAAAATTAATATGAGTTAGTTGCCTTATTATATTTAGTAATTAATGGGTTGGATAGGATAATTATTTTATGCATGACCATCATTAAGGGCTAATTAATTTCCTCTTTTGGGGTTACAGCTAGACTGTAGTAAATCATTCTATTCTCGATTAAACCACTCTAATTAATTAAGATTGTCTTTCACCCAAAACTAAACTTAAATTGAAAACTGGGAATGGGTCGGGTCCCATTAATTACCAAATGTTCAAACTGTGGACGCATAAACCGTAGAGGATGCCAACCCATTATGTTGGATAAAGTAGGACACTGATTATGGGTCACCACGTTACGTTAGCCCAAATCACTTTATCTCTTCATTTTTTTTACCCTTTTTTAAGATTTATAATTATATACACAAATAAAGAAAAATGTTAAATAGGGATGAATGAGCCTAGCCTAGCTGAGCCGTGCAAACTGAGTTTAGGGACTATTTGATTAGTACTAAATAACTAATCGATTTAGCTATCTAGTGCGTTTATTTTAGAAAAAAATTGTTTGAATGGTAAAATCGGTCAGTCATTCAGACTATTTGGACTGAATGGCTAAATCTCATTTTTTGTCTGAATGGGTTGAACGACGGCTGGTTGATTTTTTTAATAATATTAACTATTAAATTATATTATATTAAGTAATATTAAATAAATTTATAATAATTTTAAATTTTTTCAAAGGGATAAAATAATAAAAATTTGTTATTAAGAAGTTTCAGACATGTTAATTATCAAATAACTTTTTTCATTCAGATTCGGTTCATTCATATTCAGATTCAAATTCAAATTCAGATTCATTCAGTTTTTATCAAACAACCCCTTATGTTGTGTTTGGTTGCTGGGAATGGAATAACAATTCCTTATGTAATGACTTAAAACATGTTTGATTAGTCACTTAGAATGATCATTCCATTCCTTTAGTTATTCCCTTCCAAATCTGAAAGTTATTTTTCATTCTTTTCTAAATAGGTGGGTTTATTTCATTCCTATTCAACCTCCTTCCCCTCTTCTCTCCCTATCTGTTGGGCCATAATACTTTTCATACTGGGCCAGGCCGAATGGGCTTGTCCTTTGGACTATGTCACTTTTGTCGTATTGAGTCAAACAACTTGGGCCTTGCTACTTGACTATAATATTGGGCTTAGTCATTGGATCGGCCCATTGTGTAGGTTGTCATTTATCCTATCTTTGACCGGTAATCATCACAAAAGTAGTAGTTAACTGTTATGTCTGCCACCTTTCTGCATGGCATTAATGAGGATGGGACTCCGATTACCGGCGGGAGGTAACAGTGGTAGTAGGTGGGAAAATAAGCTACACACTTTCGGCTGAGATGACCGGGGGTTGAGAGGAGGTGTCAGGAGATAGTGGGTGGCACAGTAAACCGGGTCTTGGGAACGTATGGAGCAAGGATCGCAAAAGGAAAAGAGGTAACAAAACACAACACAACATTTTATTTCACACATATACTCAGGCACTAGTCAATTTTTTCCTCCATTGTTAACCTTGTGATCGCCTGTACTGACTCTCACGCCGGAGCTATCCCCCGACGGTCAGGCCGTCAAGCTTTTGGTGTTGACTTGTTGAACTGTGCAGGATCAGAGCGTCTTACGTGATTAGGACGTGGGAGAAGATCTTGGCGTTAACATTGGCGCTAGAAGGAGGGCTGAGTTCTAGTGTCCTGAATATTTTTCAATCACAAACCTTGTTCGTTTTACGTCGGTGTTCATGGGGAAGAGTAGGACACCTACACCTAAGGGGCAGCCAATGGCTGCCAGTGAATCAATTCCGCGAGTATCTGTGAAGGACCGTTTGGGACCTGCACTAAGTGTTCATGCCAGCACGGCGTCCAAACAATCGCATGGAGATTCTCGTCTGAAGGCTGGGAGCAAAGCCAAAAGAAGGCTAGTGTTTACAGCAGAGAAAGAGTCCGGTCATGGCCGGAAACGAGTAGAAGGCACCTCGCCTAGAACTCGATACCGAGATGACCAAGACGAAAAGACTGCCCGCTTGGCTAAGATGGCAGACGAAGCTGATAGGGCCATGGAGGTATTGCTGAAGCAACGGCAGGATATAGCTGAGCAGATGTCTCGAATGGTAGAGTTAAGGGACGAAGCGTCCAGCTATGTCCAATCTGAAGAACGTGGGCATCGGAGTGGGAAAGAACCTGTCCATTCAGGACGTGAGTCTCGGGGTCAACCTCGGGAAAGGAGAAGGTCCAGAAGCCCTACTCCTCAAAGATCAAAGAGGGCACATCACCCTGTCGGTTCTAGGGAGCCGGGTCAAAGCGAACGGAGAGATCGATCCAGGGATCGTACCCCAGATAATGCTAAAAAGGCGCTCGTTGTTGCGCATTCCCACCACGGTAGTCGGGTTCCGAGACGAAACAGATCTAGGGGTCGCACACCCGAAAGTCCACTGAGGGCATTCCGCTCTGTGGACCATCATCGTCATAAAAGCCCCTCGAAAGTTGGGGATTCTATCATAAGAAACCGGTCCACTCAGAAGAGGGAGGAGTCACCGGAGAAAGAAGCATCGTCCCAACCCGAGGGCGTGGAGTATCTGGTAAAAGAGGTGAAAGAGCTTCGGAGGCAGCTTACCGAGGTACAGAAAGTAAAAGATACTTCGGGAAAGAAGGCATTGTAACGCCCCCAAAATAGGTCCATTCCATCCAACCTATTCTGAGTCGCCAAATACATGGTACAGAAAATAACTACAACTTTATTACAACAATTGTCGTGCAAAATACAACAACACATATGCTGTGAGTTTGGATACAAATATATACCAAATGTGACTCATGTTCCAACCGTGGACATCACCTCACAATGACACCTTACATAAAGGTATAGTCAAAAACTGTTTTAGAAATTAGAATCTTTGGGAAGTGCTCAAGGAAACCTTCGTACATGGGAGGCCATGCTTCTAGATTATGATAGATATCATATGGCCACAGAATTATCCTTGGTTGACCCAATAGACCCCAAAGAAAAACAAGAAGGTTACTATCATATTCTTCCCAATGGTGAGTCTTCTCTTGACTTATCATTATCTCTACTGTCTCTAATTGAGAATTATACTTCAAACAAACATCAAGATTATATAGGTAGTGCTCGTATATATACTCAGCAAGTGGATGAGCATATCCCTGTCTTATGATGACACGAGATTGTATGTTATTAGACATCTGGTATGATAGTGGTAAAACACCCTTCCAACGTTGGGTTCGCCTCACCCTAGATGATTCACCAAATATAACTACTAAATGATGACCACCGTTCTATTCTCCTGTTACCCCCGCTCGACCTAGCTACACTCTTATTACCTGAAAGGAATTGTGAAACAGAAGGGTGAGCACAACTAGCTCAGTAAAGAATATCTTGACTAAAGATAATTAAATTATCAATAGCCTCCATCAATAATAAATCAGAGATTTAGAACATATGGTAAATGATAAAATTTTTTAACCATAGTTACAGCGGAACGAGCAATCCATTAGAAGAGTCAAATAGACTACAAAGTCTATTATCTTCTCCATGTTAAAAGTCCACCAACAATATTTTATCCCTGTAACATCAATCAACAGTTCTTGTCCACAATCACATGTATAACTCATAATCATATTTGTAGTTCTAAATTCCTCTTCTCATCCAGAACAAGATAATTTTCATCACTTGTCTTTACCTGAAACATCAAAGATCATGGTTATACCAAATCACAGTTCCTGTTCATAATCATACCAATAAATTCATCTTTGCACCACGGGTCAAAGATATTCATCAACAGTTCATCTTTACACTACATGCCAAAGATATTCAACAACAAGTCATCTTTGCACTATGGGCCAAAGATATTCATCAGCAGTTCATATTTGCACTACAGGCCAAATATATTCATATCTCAAAAGAATATATAATCATTTCAGAATTTATATAAATAATAATTATAACCATGTTGATCAATTCACCTTTGCACTTAAGCTAAAGATATTCAATTATAAATTCAATGGTCATGATCATACCAGTCACAATTCAACTTTTCCACCACTGACCAAAGAGAACCCTAGTCATGATCATACCAATAATCTACCCATCTTTACACTCAAGTGAAAGAGAATATCATCATTAGGGTTATAAAAATGTTATATATGATAATAAAATCAATATAATCAACATATAAATTTAATCTCAAGAGTAATATTCATAAATCAACTATAATTTGGTTAGAAAAAGAAACTAATTTTGTCATGAATAGTGTAAGACCCCAATTTTTATAAATAAAGATGAATTTTCTATAAATATCATTTTTGAATATTATGGAGTTAATTTGATATAATGTTATAGTTGTGGGTAATATTTATAAATTTTGCAAAGTAAGCGAGTTGTTATAAAATATTCGTTTGGTCGGAGAATATTCTTTTTGTCGGAGAATATTCGTACGACGGCACAATCATTGGTGGACCCCACAACGGAATTATTGTCGGATTGAGAAAACGACAGAATTATCTTTTTATAAAAATAACGGCTGAGGTGTTACCGTTAAAACCGTTAAAACTGTTGAACTACTCGGTAGTAAAAGTACAGTAATACGCGTGGTTGCATAGTAGCACACGGTATTGATTATTGATGCTTACGTGAGAAGTCACTCAGCTATACTCAATTATTGCTACAGTAATTGCTGCATCATATCTCTTAAATTATTGTCATAGTATCATCTGTATAATATGTTATATTATTAAATCAATAATTGAGACGTTGTGGTAAGTTTGGTTATTTTATGGGGGGCCATATGCCATCATCTAAGAGTCTCTTCGTCAATAGTAATTACCGTCGTCAATAGTAATTACCGTCGTCAATAGTATTTACCTTGGTCAATAGTAATTACCTTCGTCAATAGTATTTACCTTGGTCAATAGTAATTACCTTCGTCAATAGTATTTACCTTGGTCAATAGTAATTACTTTCGTCAATAGTAGTTGTCCCTTCAATATTACCAAGAGTCATTTGACCCTTCGTTAAGACCAAGAGTCATTTGACCCTTCGTTAAGACCAAGAGCCACCCTCAGTTTTTCTATAAATAGAGGCCTAGGGCTTCATTATTTTTCACGAATTCATTCAAGCTATAGAGAGAGAAAGTATAGAGAGAATAAGAGAGAGAGAATAAAAGTATTCTGCTACATCACTTTTCCAATATCCAGTTCTTTTAAGGTAGGGAATATTATTTCTTTTATATTCATGAAGAGAACTTCTGTTATTCCATTCGTTATTATTCTGTTGGAATAACCAGTATACGCGGTCTACCCTATACTTGGTGACATTCTTCTATTATTCTGTTGGAACATCCTGTCTGTGTGTTTTACACCGGACCTGGTTCCGTTTATTATTCTGTTGGAACATCCTGTCTGTGTGTTTTACACCGGACCTGGTTCCGTTTATTATTCTGTTGGAACATCCTGTCTGTGTGTTTTACACCGGACCTGGTTCCATTATTTATTATTCTGTCGGAATATCCTGTCTGTGCGTTTACGCCGGACCTGGTTCCATTATTTATTATTCTGTTGGAATAACCTGTCTGTGCGGTCTATCGCATGCATGGTGATTTCTTTTGTTATTCCATTCTTTATTATACTCAGTTGGTTAAGTTTTGACTTCTATACTCCATGAAATTTGTGGAATATCCTTGATAGTTGCGTTTCATCCAGTATCTTTTCAAGAAAATATTCTTCTAAGCATTCTTGAATTTTACTCCACAATGCAGTATCATGTTGACAATTTGGACGTTGTTAATTCCTGGATAAATTAATTCTTGAACTTGTTTTATTGAATTTTTATATCATTGTCATCATCCTCATGTTTATAAAATGTTGAAAGTCATCTGTGGCATGTAGTGCATAGATGGACTTGGTATGATTATGACCAGGGATTATTCGGTATAATCATGACCGTAATGTTACAAATGATGTGGTAAAAGTCCTCATTGGCCCGTAGTGCATTGATGGACAGTTGTTGGCATGATCATGACCATTAATGAATATACGAATATCCTTGGCCGTAGTGCAGGGGTGATTCGATGATGTGGATTATTTTATTAAGCTGAGTCCCAGCGATTACAGTGTTGAAAAACTTTTTAAATCATAAAAGATAGTAGAGTTTATTTTCTACTTGACTCTTTTAATGGATTGCTTGTTCCGCTACAGTTAAACTTGATGTCTATTATATTTTATCAGTTTAACATTGTTGAAGGCTAATGATAATTTATTCTGCATTATCTTAGTCATAATATTTCTTACTGGGCTAGTTGAGCTCACCCTTTCTTTCACTGTTCTCTTCAGGAAATGAGAACGTAGCTGGGACAAGTCGGGGTACGGAGTGATGGTCCGAATGATAGTATTAGTTAGTAGTCCTCACTATTCTATGTAATGGTGTGTTAATAAATGTAATGAGGACTCCTTTTGAGTATGAATACTCTCTAGAAGATAATATTTGTATTCAAACTCACAGTTTATGTTTTGTCGTATTGTACACGACAGATGTATTAATCAGTTGTATTTGTATTCTGTACTATGTATCTGACGACCCAAGATGGGTGATGTATACCTAATTTTGGGGGCGTCACAGTTGGTATCAGAGCTTAGGGATATGATCCCTGGCTAAGATGTGAGAATAGAACTAGGAGGGGAGAGACGGGGAATTCCTTCGCTAGTATGACATACCTAAGTTTATTTGCATGGTATTTAATTGGTCGGTCATAATATAAGGATAATATATGACATATCAATTAATTTTTATTTTGTGGCAGTATCTGAAAATGGCATCTGAGAACGTTGAGAATAGCAATGGAGCACAGACGACTGTTGATTCACCACATATCAATAATCAGGATAATGTGCATCAGGAAGGTGTCAATCCTCATGCAAACAACAACACTGACCAAATGATGAATGATCAAATGTTCAGAGGCTTTATGCAATTCATGCAACAACAGGTGAAAGCGGCTCCTGTCCACAACGTAGGTGGAAATACTGGAAACTCTCTGGCGGTCACCGCTAAACAGTTTAAGGAGCTGGGACCACCGGAGTTTAAGGGAGAACCCAAACCACTTGTAGCTGAAACATGGATAAAGCAGATCACCAAGATATTTGATGTCTTGGGTTGCTCCGAGGAGCAAAAGGTTCCCTTTGCCGCCTTTATGTTGCGAGGAGAGGCAGATTACTGGTGGGAATCGATAAAGCGTACTCAACCTGCCGCACTGAAGATGTCCTGGGAGAAGTTCCAAGAGCTGTTTAACGACAAATACTTTCCCGAGAGTATTCGTCACATGAAGGAGGTGGAGTTCATCAAATTGGAGCAGAATAATATGACCGTGTCGCAGTACGAGGCAAAATTTGCGGAGTTATCCCGGTTTGCGTCCCACCTGGTGGATAATGAAGAAAGAATGACGCGGATGTTTTTAAGAGGTTTGAAGCCGGAGATACGTCAACATCTTGTTTCTCATAAACTGTGTTTGTATTCAGATGTTGTAAATAGGGCTCAGTTGGTGGAGCGCGATAACGAGACAACGCAACCAAAAGAGAGCAGCCGGCAAAATGATAATACCAGTGAGAGCAGTCATCGAAGCGGTGACAACAAGCGTGGAGGGAATCAACAGGCCAGAAATGGTAACCACTTCGGTGGTAATCAGGGCCAAAACAATAAGAATGGACATTTCAAGAAGAGGAGATTCAACAATGATGGAAAGACGTCAGCACCAGCACCTGTCGTTAAGGAAGGAGAACGACCACCTATCATATGTTTCAAATGCGGAGGGGAGGGGCACATCAGTCCAAACTGCGCGATGCCGTCCAAAGCATGTTATAATTGTGGAAGAGAAGGTCATTTAGCCCGATTTTGTCGTTTACCGAAGACAAATTCAGCTAGGATGGAGGCACCAAAAGCCGTCCCAGAAAAGTCAAAACCGGTTGTGCAAGGGAGAGCGTTTGTTGTGAACTCCCAGAGAGCAAGGAACCCGAATGAGGTCATCACGGGTAAGCTTATCATAAACTCTAAAGAAGTTTATACTTTATTTGATACCGGTTCAACCCATTCTTTTATTTCTCCTACTTGCGCTCATCGATTAAATTTGATTCCGGAGAAATTAGACTTTGACTTATCTGTTGAAACTCCGTTGGGAGAAACCTTCATTACCTCCACTGTTTATAAGTCTTGTTTGGTTCAAGTTGGTACCCACACATTACCTATCGATCTGATTTCATTAAAAATACTTGCATTTGACGTGATTCTAGGGATTGATTGGTTAACTACTCATTATGCAAAAATTGATTGTTTTCGTAAGGTTGTTAGTTTTCATATTCCTAATCGACCTATTATGCGAATTCAAGCAACCAAACCATTAAAATCAATCGCTGTCATCTCAAGCCATAAAGCTATTCGTTTATTGAAAAACGGATGTCAAGCTTTCTTAGCTCATGTCACAGATCTAAACAAAAATACGTCAGCTTTGAATGATATTTCTATTGTTAATAAATTCCCTGACGTATTCCCTGAAGAACTTCCTGGCCTACCCCCAGAGCGTGAAATTGAATTTTGTATCGACCTTGAACCCGGTACAAAACCCATTTCCAAAGCCCCATATCGAATGGCTCCTATTGAACTTCAGGAGTTAAAGACCCAACTGCAGGAATTGTTAGACATTGGTTTTATTCGTCCTAGTACTTCTCCTTGGGGTGCTCCTGTTCTGTTCGTGAAGAAGAAAGATGGGAGTATGCGACTTTGTATTGATTATCGGGAGTTGAATCATGTCACCATCAAAAATAGGTACCCATTGCCACGTATTGATGACCTGTTTGACCAGTTGCAAGGAGCACAATTCTTTTCAAAGATCGATCTTCGTTCTGGATATCATCAGCTGAAGGTTAGAACTGAGGATATTCCAAAGACTGCCTTCAGAACTCGGTATGGGCATTATGAATTCTTAGTTATGTCTTTTGGATTGACTAATGCTCCTGCTGCCTTCATGGATATGATGAACAGGGTATTCAAGGAATATTTGGATCACTTTGTGGTCGTCTTTATCGATGACATCCTTGTTTATTCCAAAAGCCGTGAAGATCATGAGCAACACTTGAGGCTGGTACTCCAAAAGCTTCGTGAATACAAACTTTATGCCAAGTTGAAGAAATGCGAGTTCTGGCTGGAAGAGGTAGCATTCCTTGGGCACGTAGTATCAAGTCGTGGAATATCGGTTGACCCGGCAAAGATTGAAGCTATTCAAAGCTGGGAGCAACCTAAATCAGTAACCGAAGTACGTAGCTTTCTTGGTTTAGCTGGTTATTATCGGAGATTCGTGGAAGGATTTTCTCGAATCGCTACTCCATTAACTCAGCTGACTCGAAAAGATACAAAGTTCGGTTGGAGCGAAGAATGTGAGCAGAGTTTTCAAGAACTCAAGAGGAGACTCATTTCAGCACCTGTTCTAACAATACCATCTGGCTCGGAGGGATTTGTCATCTACAGTGATGCTTCGAGCAAAGGGTTGGGATGTGTTCTCATGCAACATGGAAAAGTCATAGCCTATGCATCAAGACAACTCAAGGAATATGAGAGGAATTATCCTACTCATGATCTAGAGTTGGCAGCTGTTGTCTTTGCACTTAAAATTTGGAGGCATTACTTGTATGGGGAGAAGGTGGAGATCTTTACGGATCATAAAAGCCTCAAATATTTCTTCACTCAAAAGGAACTCAACATGCGACAACGACGTTGGCTTGAACTGTTGAAAGATTATGATCATACCATTCAATACCATCCTGGAAAAGCGAACGTGGTAGCTGACGCATTGAGTAGAAGATCATATGCAAGTACGAGTGCGATATTGTCAACACAAAGACCCATTTTGTGTGACTTGCAAAGGATGGAGATAGAGTTAAAGACTCCAGGGACCCATGTGATGATGGCGAATATACGAGTAGAACCGACTTTAATCGATAAAGTTAAAGCTGCTCAAGCTACAGACCTGGAGCTGATGCGTATGAAGAAGAAAGTGCAAGAAGGTGCTATACCGGAAGCAAGAATCGATGAAGAAGGAATACTTCGAGTCAACTCCAGACTTTGTGTTCCTAACAACCCTGATTTAAAGTATGAAATCATGATGGAGGCGCACAACACACCGTTTGCAATCCATCCTGGAAGTACCAAAATGTATCATGATCTTCGTCATACATTTTGGTGGAGCAATATGAAGAGAGAGATAGCGTTGTTTATCTCAAGGTGTCTAACTTGTCAACGAGTCAAAGCGGAGCATCAAGTACCAAAAGGTCCATTGCAACCACTTGAAATTCCAGAATGGAAGTGGGAGCACATTACCATGGATTTCGTTACCGGTCTTCCTAGGGTTTCTCAAGGTATTGATGCGATTTGGGTCATTGTTGATAGATTGACCAAGTCTGCTCATTTCTTACCGATACGAGAAACTTATACACTTGAACGTCTTGCTCGTATGTACATAAACGAGATTGTAAGACTGCATGGTATGCCAGTATCCATAGTTTCTGACCGAGACCCAAGATTCACTTCACGATTTTGGGTTAGTTTACAAAAAGCTATGGGCACGGAGTTACGATTTAGTTCAGCATATCATCCTCAGACGGACGGACAATCAGAGAGGACTATTCAAACTCTTGAAGATCTATTAAGACTCTGTGTCTTTGACTTCAAGGGAAGTTGGGACAAGTTCTTACCATTGGTGGAGTTTTCCTACAACAACAGTTATCAAGCAAGTATTGGCATGGCTCCATTCGAAGCATTGTATGGAAGAAAATGTCGTTCTCCAGTATGCTGGGATGAGGTGGGCGAAGCAACGTTGTTGGGACCGGAGTTGGTACGTATGACTACAGAAAAGATTCAAACGATCCGACAACGTATAAAAACCTCACAAGATCGACAAAAGAGTTATGCTGATCTTCATCGAAAGGACGTGGAATTTGATGTAGGAGATCATGTGTTCTTACGTGTTGCTCCATGGAAAGGAGTTACGAGATTTGGAAAGAGAGGAAAGCTAAATCCTCGATTCATCGGTCCATTTTTAATCCTCGATCGAGTAGGAACTGTGGCTTATAGACTCGCTTTACCGCCAAGTATGTCTCGTGTTCATAACGTTTTCCACATATCCATGTTACGCAAATATGTGGAAGACCCGAACCACATTATTGAGTTAGAACCGGACGAAATAGCGGAGGATTTGACGTATGAAGAAGTTCCTGTTCAAATCTTGGATAAGAAGGAACATATTCTACGCTCCAAGGTTATACCTCAAGTCAAAGTTTTGTGGAGAAACCACGATGTTGAGGAAATGACTTGGGAGTTAGAATCAGAAATGAAATCAAGGTATCCTTACCTCTTCGACATACCAGGTACGTACCCTAATTTCGAGGGCGAAATTTCATAAGAAGGGGAGGTTGTAAGACCCCAATTTTTATAAATAAAGATGAATTTTCTATAAATATCATTTTTGAATATTATGGAGTTAATTTGATATAATGTTATAGTTGTGGGTAATATTTATAAATTTTGCAAAGTAAGCAAGTTGTTATAAAATATTCGTTTGGTCGGAGAATATTCTTTTTGTCGGGGAATATTCGTACGACGGCACAATCATTGGTGGACCCCACAACGGAATTATTGTCGGATTGAGAAAACGACAGAATTATCTTTCTATAAAAATAACGGCTGAGGTGTTACCGTTAAAACCGTTAAAACTGTTGAACTACTCGGTAGTAAAAGTACAGTAATACGCGTGGTTGCATAGTAGCACACGGTATTGATTATTGATGCTTACGTGAGAAGTCACTCAGCTATACTCAATTATTGCTACAGTAATTGCTGCATCATATCTCTTAAATTATTGTCATAGTATCATCTGTATAATATGTTATATTATTAAATCAATAATTGAGACGTTGTGGTAAGTTTGGTTATTTTATGGGGGGCCATATGCCATCATCTAAGAGTCTCTTCGTCAATAGTAATTACCGTCGTCAATAGTAATTACCGTCGTCAATAGTATTTACCTTGGTCAATAGTAATTACCTTCGTCAATAGTATTTACCTTGGTCAATAGTAATTACCTTCGTCAATAGTATTTACCTTGGTCAATAATAATTAATTTCGTCAATAGTAGTTGTCCCTTCAATATTACCAAGAGTCATTTGACCCTTCGTTAAGACCAAGAGTCATTTGACCCTTCGTTAAGACCAAGAGCCACCCTCAGTTTTTCTATAAATAGAGGCCTAGGGCTTCATTATTTTTCACGAATTCATTCAAGCTATAGAGAGAGAAAGTATAGAGAGAATAAGAGAGAGAGAATAAAAGTATTCTGCTACATCACTTTTCCAATATCCAGTTCTTTTAAGGTAGGGAATATTATTTCTTTTATATTCATGAAGAGAACTTCTGTTATTCCATTCATTATTATTCTGTTGGAATAACCAGTATACGCGGTTTACCCTATACTTGGTGACATTCTTCTATTATTCTGTTGGAACATCCTGTCTGTGTGTTTTACACCGGACCTGGTTCCGTTTATTATTCTGTTGGAACATCCTGTCTGTGTGTTTTACACCGGACCTGGTTCCGTTTATTATTCTGTTGGAACATCCTGTCTGTGTGTTTTACACCGGACCTAGTTCCGTTTTTATTATTATTCTGTTGGAACATCCTGTCTGTGTGTTTTACACCGGACCTGGTTCCATTATTTATTATTCTGTCGGAATATCCTGTCTGTGCGTTTACGCCGGACCTGGTTCCATTATTTATTATTCTGTTGGAATAACCTGTCTGTGCGGTCTATCGCATGCATGGTGATTTCTTTTGTTATTCCATTCTTTATTATACTCAGTTGGTTAAGTTTTGACTTCTATACTCCATGAAATTTGTGGAATATCCTTGATAGTTGCGTTTCATCCAGTATCTTTTCAAGAAAATATTCTTCTAAGCATTCTTGAATTTTACTCCACAATGCAGTATCATGTTGACAATTTGGACGTTGTTAATTCCTGGATAAATTAATTCTTGAACTTGTTTTATTGAATTCTTATATCATTGTCATCATCCTCATGTTTATAAAATGTTGAAAGTCATCTGTGGCATGTAGTGCATAGATGGACTTGGTATGATTATGACCAGGGATTATTCGGTATAATCATGACCGTAATGTTACAAATGATGTGGTAAAAGTCCTCATTGGCCCGTAGTGCATTGATGGACAGTTGTTGGCATGATCATGACCATTAATGAATATACGAATATCCTTGGCCGTAGTGCAGGGGTGATTCGATGATGTGGATTATTTTATTAAGCTGAGTCCCAGCGATTACAGTGTTGAAAAACTTTTTAAATCATAAAAGATAGTAGAGTTTATTTTCTACTTGACTCTTTTAATGGATTGCTTGTTCCGCTACAGTTAAACTTGATGTCTATTATATTTTATCAGTTTAACATTGTTGAAGGCTAATGATAATTTATTCTGCATTATCTTAGTCATAATATTTCTTACTGGGCTAGTTGAGCTCACCCTTTCTTTCACTGTTCTCTTCAGGAAATGAGAACGTAGCTGGGACAAGTCGGGGTACGGAGTGATGGTCCGAATGATAGTATTAGTTAGTAGTCCTCACTATTCTATGTAATGGTGTGTTAATAAATGTAATAAGGACTCCTTTTGAGTATGAATACTCTCTAGAAGATAATATTTGTATTCAAACTCACAGTTTATGTTTTGTCGTATTGTACACGACAGATGTATTAATCAGTTGTATTTGTATTCTGTACTATGTATCTGACGACCCAAGATGGGTGATGTATACTTAATTTTGGGGGCGTCACAAATAGTAACTCGTGAATAGTAACTCATGAATAGTAACTCGTGAATAGTAACTCGTGAATAGTAACTCATGAATAGTAACTCGTGAATAGTAACTAGTGAATACTAACTCATGAATAATAACTCGTGAATAGTAACTCATGAATAGTAACTCATGAATAGTAACTCGTGAATAGTAACTCATGAATAGTAACTCATGAATAGTAACCCCGACATGAAAAGATAAGAATTTTACAAGAAAAATTCTACCAATATTCTGGTAAAATGATATTGAAAGAAATAATATCATTGATAAAAAATAACATCCCTTACGACAATATCCCTTACTATCCCTTACCTCAAAAGAGCAGTACTCCTGACTGGAATAACGCTGAACGAACTTGCACCGTATAGCAACACTCAAGATATCAAAATACTCACAAGAATACACTCGATATATAGAGAGAGAAATAGAGAGAAAACTTCAGTTTCTGGTGTGTTTTTCAATTCTAACCTAAGCACCCTATTTATAGGAAATTGCTTAGAACACCAAAGCAGAAAATTTAATAAAATAATAATATAATTATAAATTTTCCTTAGCCCACCTTTGAAAATCTGGATTCAGCCATCAACATGTGCAAGTGGGGCCCACCAAAGTGTAAAAAACGTTTTTGTTAATCAAAATAAATAAAACTTCCAAAAATCAATTATTTCGGAACTTCAGAACTTCAATAATTCATAAGAAATAGCCCTTTTATCAGAAAATTCGAATCTCGCGATTTTGTATAGAAAATTCAATTCTCTACAACTTTGCAGAAGAAAGTTTTTCCAAATTCTAAACAGAAATTGATCGAAATCCACAAACGGGCGATTTTACAGTCAATAATAAATTTTCGGTCAAGAATTGTGTCCACCAACACACAAAACATGTGTTAATCATTTAATGCCACAAAAATACTCTTCCTCCTCATATACTCATATATTCCACATTCATTGTAAAAATATCACCATTAATATATTATTAAAATAATATATTTAAATGAATTATTTTATCAGAAAAAGATAAAATATTAATTTTCAACAATTGTCACATTTAAAAATTTCTCCATCTATATCCACATAAAATTAATATTTTCTTCATCATATAAATCAACAATTAATTATTCACAAATAATATTACAGAATCACAGTACTGACAATCAGGTCGTTCCCAGAAAAGAGGGGGCTTTCCAATAAGGATCTCTTCCTTATTAGCGCGCAATTAGATGAGCAAACCTCTTCTTAGACAGAACTTTCTAGACATTGCCAATAATGTTATCTAATAATATTATTCAGATAATATGAATTATTGCTCCGATAATAGAAAATACTGTGTAGTGACAATTATTAAAACAACAGTAATATAAAATATCAACACAGCAATTATTGAATCAATAAAATAAAATACTGAACAGTAATTACTGTAACAATTATTGAGTAATGCCTTCTTACGTAAAAATCAATAATTGGTGCAATACCGTGAGCTACTGTGCAACAACGCGTATTACTGTGTTTTAACCACTGAGTATTCCAACAGTGTTAACGGTAACAACTACGCCGTTATTTATAAACAACTTACTCTTGTCGTTTTCTTCATCTAATCGCTTTCCGTTATGGGGCCCACAAAAGATTGCGCAGTCGTACGAATATTCTCCGACAGTAAGAATATTCCACGACCAAGCGAATATTCCCCGACAACAATGAATATTTTATAACCACTTGTGTATTTCGAAAAAAAATTCATATATCACCCTTAACTTTAACATTTATCAATTTAACCATTTACTAAATAGTAATTATAAGAAAAATTGAATACTTTTATTTCATAAAATTCGGGGTCTTACAATCTCCCCTCTTTATGAAATTTCGTCCTCGAAATTTACGTACCTGGTATTTCAAAGAGTTGAGAATACCTTGCTTTCATTTCAGATTCCATCTTTCCTGTCATCATAATTTCTTCATTGCTCATCTCCTGTATTTCAGATATCATTCTAGAATACAGCTTCAAAACAAGGGTTAATTTAACAAATTAACATATCACATAATATCCCGATATTATGACTGACCGTTAAATAAGCTTAGGTAGGACACACTAGCGAAGGATTTACTCGTCTCTCTCCTCCTAGTCCTATTCCCCGATCTCCGCCAGAGATCATATCCCTAAGCTCTGATACCAAATGTGACTCTCATGGTGCTTCAACCACAGCACCTCACAATGGTACCTATCAGTTTGCCACCGCAGAACGGTGTCCCCTACGGAGAGTCTGGCTTCGGTGAATCCCCCCCATCAACAGGAAGTCACCAGCGAGAGGCTCGGGGCTCTTTACTTATAGCTCTGATACCAAATGTAACGCCCCCAAAATAGGTCCATTCCATCCAACCTATTCTGAGTCGCCAAATACATGGTACAGAAAATAACTACAACTTTATTACAACAATTGTCGTGCAAAATACAACAACACATATGCTGTGAGTTTGGATACAAATATATACCAAATGTGACTCATGTTCCAACCGTGGACATCACCTCACAATGACACCTTACATAAAGGTATAGTCAAAAACTGTTTTAGAAATTAGAATCTTTGGGAAGTGCTCAAGGAAACCTTCGTACATGGGAGGCCATGCTTCTAGATTATGATAGATATCATATGGCCACAGAATTATCCTTGGTTGACCCAATAGACCCCAAAGAAAAACAAGAAGGTTACTATCATATTCTTCCCAATGGTGAGTCTTCTCTTGACTTATCATTATCTCTACTGTCTCTAATTGAGAATTATACTTCAAACAAACACCAAGATTATATAGGTAGTGCTCGTATATATACTCAGCAAGTGGATGAGCATATCCCTGTCTTATGATGACACGAGATTGTATGTTATTAGACATCTGGTATGATAGTGGTAAAACACCCTTCCAACGTTGGGTTCGCCTCACCCTAGATGATTCACCAAATATAACTACTAAATGATGACCACCGTTCTATTCTCCTGTTACCCCCGCTCGACCCAGCTACACTCTTATTACCTGAAAGGAATTGTGAAACAGAAGGGTGAGCACAACTAGCTCAGTAAAGAATATCTTGACTAAAGATAATTAAATTATCAATAGCCTCCATCAATAATAAATCAGAGATTTAGAACATATGGTAAATGATAAAAATTTTCAACCATAGTTACAGCGGAACGAGCAATCCATTAGAAGAGTCAAATAGACTACAAAGTCTATTATCTTCTCCATGTTAAAAGTCCACCAACAATATTTTATCCCTGTAACATCAATCAACAGTTCTTGTCCACAATCACATGTATAACTCATAATCATATTTGTAGTTCTAAATTCCTCTTCTCATCCAGAACAAGATAATTTTCATCACTTGTCTTTACCTGAAACATCAAAGATCATGGTTATACCAAATCACAGTTCCTGTTCATAATCATACCAATAAATTCATCTTTGCACCACGGGTCAAAGATATTCATAAACAGTTCATCTTTACACTACATGCCAAAGATATTCAACAACAAGTCATCTTTGCACTACGGGCCAAAGATATTCATCAACAGTTCATATTTGCACTACAGGCCAAATATATTCATATCTCAAAAGAATATATAATCATTTCAGAATTTATATAAACAATAATTATAACCATGTTGATCAATTCACCTTTGCACTTAAGCTAAAGATATTCAATTATAAATTCAATGGTCATGATCATACCAGTCACAATTCAACTTTTCTACCACTGGCCAAAGAGAACCCTAGTCATGATCATACCAATAATCTACCCATCTTTACACTCAAGTGAAAGAGAATATCATCATTAGGGTTATAAAAATGTTATATATGATAATAAAATCAATATAATCAACATATAAATTTAATCTCAAGAGTAATATTCATAAATCAACTATAATTTGGTTAGAAAAAGAAACTAATTTTGTCATGAATAGTAACTCGTGAATAGTAACTCATGAATAGTAACTCGTGAATAGTAACTCGTGAATAGTAACTCATGAATAGTAACTCGTGAATAGTAACTCGTGAATAGTAACTAGTGAATATTAACTCGTGAATAATAACTCGTGAATAGTAACTCATGAATAGTAACTCGTGAATAGTAACTCATGAATAGTAACTCATGAATAGTAACCCCGACATGAAAAGATAAGAATTTTACAAGAAAAATTCTACCAATATTCTGGTAAAATGATATTGAAAGAAATAATATCATTGATAAAAAATAACATCCCTTACGACAATATCCTTTACTATCCCTTACCTCAAAAGAGCAGTACTCCTGACTGGAATAACGCTGAACGAACTTGCACCGTATAGCAACACTCAAGATATCAAAATACTCACAAGAATACACTCGATATATAGAGAGAGAAATAGAGAGAAAACTTCAGTTTCTGGTGTGTTTTTCAATTCTAACCTAAGCACCCTATTTATAGGAAATTGCTTAGAACACCAAAGCAGAAAATTTAATAAAATAATAATATAATTATAAATTTTCCTTAGCCCACCTTTGAAAATCTGGATTCACCCATCAACATGTGCAAGTGGGGCCCACCAAAGTGTAAAAAACGTTTTTGTTAATAAAAATAAATAAAACTTCCAAAAATCAATTATTTCGGAACTTCAGAACTTCAATAATTCATAATAAATAGCCCTTTTATCAAAAAATTCGAATCTCGCCACTTTGTATAGAAAATTCAATTCTCTACAACTTTGCAGAAGAAAATTTTTCCAAATTCTAAACAGAAATTGACTGAAATCCACAAACGGGCGATTTTACAGTCAATAATAAATTTTCGGTCAAGAATTGTGTCCACCAACACACAAAATATGTGTTAATCATTTAATACCACAAAAATACTCTTCCTCCTCATATACTCATATATTCCACATTTATTGTAAAAATATCACCATTAATATATTATTAAAATAATATATTTAAATGAATTATTTTATCAGAAAAAGATAAAATATTAATTTTCAACAATTGTCACATTTAAAAATTTCTCCATCTATATCCACATAAAATTAATATTTTCTTCATCATATAAATCAACAATTAATTATTCACAAATAATATTACAGAATCACAGTACTGGCAATCAGGCCGTTCCCAAGAAAGAGGGGGCTTTCCAATAAGGATCTCTTCCTTACTGGCGCGCAATTAGATGACCAAACCTCTCCTTAGACAGAACTTTTTAGACATTGCCAATAATGTTATCTAATAATATTATTCAGATAATATGAATTATTGCTCCGATAATAGAAAATACTGTGTAGTGACAATTATTAAAACAACAGTAATATAAAATATCAACGCAACAATTATTGAATCATCAAAATAAAATACTGAACAGTAATTACTGTAACAATTATTGAGTAATGCCTTCTTACGTAAAAATCAATAATTGGTGCAATACCGTGAGCTACTGTGCAACAACGCGTATTACTGTGTTTTAACCACCGGGTATTCCAACAGTGTTAACGGTAACAACTACGCCGTTATTTATAAACAACTTACTCTTGTCGTTTTCTTCATCTAATCGCTTTCCATTATGGGGCCTACAAAAGATTGCGCAGTCGTACGAATATTCTCCGACAGTAAGAATATTCCACGACCAAGCGAATATTCCCCGACAACAATGAATATTTTATAACCACTTGTGTATTTCGAAAAAAAATTCATATATCACCCTTAACTTTAACATTTATCAATTTAACCATTTACTAAATAGTAATTATAAGAAAAATTGAATACTTTTATTTCATAAAATTCGGGGTCTTACAGGCATCCCCTTTTTCCGCGGAGATTCTAAAAAAAAAGGCTGACCCCACCAAGAAGTTGCCTCACATTGAAAGTTATGACGGATCGGGGGATCCCTATGACCATAGTCAGGCGTTCGACCGACTGATGGATTATTACGACTTTAGCGATGCTGCTAAGTGTCATACTTTTTGTAAGACCCCGAATTTTATGAAATAAAAGTATTCAATTTTTCTTATAATTACTATTCAGTAAATGGTTAAATTGATAAAAGTTTAAAGTTATGGGTGAAATGTGAATATTTTTTTTCAAAATAAGCAAGTGGTTATAAAATAATCATTGTTGTCGGGGAATATTCGTTTGGTCGTAGAATATTCTTTCTGTCGGGGAATATTCGTACGACGGCGCAGCTATTTGTGGGCCCCATAACGAATAACTGTCGGATGAAGATAACGACAAATTTAAGTTTTTACAAATAACGGCGTAGTTGTTACCGTTAACACTGTTGGAATACCCGGTGGTTAAAATACAGTAATACGCGTTATTGCACAGTAGCACACGGTATTGCACAGTATTTTTGAAATTATTGATTCTTACGTAAGAAGGCACTACTCAATAATTGTTACAGTAATTACTGTTCAATATTTTATTTTATTGATTCAATAATTGCTACGTTGAAATTTTGTATTATTGTTGTTTCAATAATTGTTGCTGCACAGTATTTCCTATTATCAGATCAATAATTCATATTATTTGAATAGTATTATTAGATAGCATTATTGGCAATGTCTAGAAAGTTCTGTCTAAGGAGAGGTTTGGTCATCTAATTGCGCGCCAGTAAGGAGAAATCCTTATTGGAAAGCCCCCTCTTTCCTGGGAATGGCCTGGTTGTCATAAATGTGATTCTGTAATATTATTTGTGAATAATTAATTATTGATTCATATGATAAGGAAATATTTATTTTATGTGGATATAAATGAGGGATATATTTTTGTGGTTAAAAAATGAAGGAGTTAATGTTGAGATTTTTATCCGTATTTTTGTCGGAATGGAGGTATTAAAAATCAGGGTTTTTGAGATATTTTGCGGGGGTTATAATTTTTAATCCGACCGTTGGATCGTGGTAATTTTTGGATATGTTATACATATATAAGTTGAGTATATGTCCACAAATTTTGAACCGTTAAAAATGAACGTATGATTTATTATGAATTTTACGAGATGACTGGTTCAAAAATTGTTGAATTTTGGGAGTTTATCATTTTGGTGGAAAATTCTAGAATTGGTGGGCCCCACTTGTGGTTGGTGAAGAAATGTGCTGAATTATATTTCAAATGTGGTAGGTGGGAATAGTAGCAGGTAAAGCCATCAGGTTGCAGGTCAAACCTACCAAAATTTTCCTATAAATAGAGGGCTAAGTTAGAATTGAAAATCACACCAGAAACATAAGCTTTCTCTCTTTCTCTCTCTATATTATTGAGCATATTTTGTGAGTTTTTAGATACTTGGTGAGTTGCTATTCATCAGTGCAAGTTTCCTTCAGCATCATATCCGATATCCAGTCAGAAGTACTGCTCTTTTGAGGTAAGGGATAGTAAGGGATAGTAAGGGATAGTAAGGGATTTTAAGGGTTGTTATGTTTTTCAGTTTCGTAATTTTTCTGAACTTCAAAAATTCTGGAAAAATTTGAAATGATATTTTGATGAGTTTTATTGATTGTGTCCAAAAATGGTGATTTTTGGATGTATAGATTGAGAGTTATGAATTTTATGAGAAAAGACTATTTTAAAAGTAACTGCTTATAATTCCTTGTGGTTAACTCCAAAATTGATGAAATTTTTATTGGGAGTACATGTATATGATAGAAGTATACTCTGTAAATTTCAGAATTTTTAGACAAAAGTACAATTTTTGATAAATGTCTAAATATTCGGCTATTTTGGCCATATGAAAAATAGTAAATGACTTTTAAAAATTCTGAGAAAAATATATGTTCACTATGGGACTATATTATGCTAAATCTCAGAAAAGAAATATTTTTGGAACTGATTTGGTATTTTTCATGAAAATGGTCTAGTTATGAGTAAATGAATTAAATATGTTTTGTGAAATAAGAAAATTGAAAAATAGGATTTTATGGCTTGAGAATCCTATATATGAGGTATATGCAGATTTTTGATGAGAGTTTTGGTTATTGATGATGAAATCTTAAGAGTTGGCATTTTATGATGATTAAATGCATTAATTAGTAAAGTGTAAACAATTTAAATAAATTGTTTATAAGCTTAAGAATATTATTCTTTCAATATCATTATACCGAAATATTGGTATGTATTTTATTGTGGAATTTCTACCTTTTTGAGTTGAGTTTACTATTCATGAGTTACTATTCATGAGTTTACTATTCATGAGTTACTATTCATGAGTTACTATTCACGAGTTACTATTCATGAGTTACTATTCACGAGTTACTATTCTCCTTTTCTGACCAAATTATAGTTGGTTTATGAATATTACTCTTGAGATTAAAACTATATGTTGATCATATTATTTTTATCATCATATATAACATTTTTATAACCCTGATGTTGAAATTCTCTTTCACTGGAGTGTAAAGATGGGTAGATTATTGGTATGATCATGACTAGGGTTCTCTTTGGCCTGTAGTGCAAAGTTGAATTGTGACTGGTATGATCATGACCATTGAATTTATAATTGAATATCTTAAGCTTAAGTGCAAAGGTGAATTGATCAACATGGTTATAATTATTGTTTATATAAATTCTGAAATGATTATATATTTCTTTGAGATATGAATATATTTGGCCTGTAGTGCAAATATGAATTGTTGATGAATATCTTTGGCCTGTAGTGCAAAGATGAACTGTTGTTGAATATCTTTGGCCTGTAGTGCAAAGATGAACTGTTGTTGAATATCTTTGGCCCGTAGTGCAAAGATGGTTTGTTGATGAATATCTTTGGCCCGTAGTGCAAAGATGGATTTGTTAGTATGATTATAAACAGGAATTGTGATTTGGTATAACCATGATCTTTGATGTTTCAGGTAAAGACAGGTGATGAAAATATTCTTCGTCCTGGGTGCGAAGAAAAATTTAGAGTCACAATTATGATTATGAGTTATTCATATGATTGTGGAAAGGAACTGTTGAGTGATGTTACATGGATAAAATATTGTTGGTGGATTTTTAACATGGAGAGATAATAGACTTTATAGTCTATTTGACTCTTCTAATGGATTGCTCGTTCCGCTGCAACTATGGTTGAAATTTTTATCATTTACCATATGTTCTAAATCTCTGATTTATTGTTGATGAAGGCTATTGATAATTGAATTATCTTTAGTCATGATATTCTTTACTGAGCTAGTTGTGCTCACCCTTTTGCTTCACAATTCCTTTCAGGTAATAAGAGTGTAGCTGGGTCGAGCGAGGGTAAAGGGGAAATAGAACGGTGGTCTCTAGCTGTGGATGTTCTCCCGAAGCAGTATAGAAAAGTTCATTTAGTAGTTATATTTGGTGAATCCAATAGGGTAAGGTAACCCAACGTTGGAAGGGTGGTTTGCCACTATCATACAAGATGTCTAACGACATACAACCTCGTGTCATCATAAGACAGGGATGTGCTCATCCACTTGCTGAGTATATATACGAGCACTACCTATATAATCTTGGTGTTTGTTTGAAGTATAATTCTCAATTAGAGACAGTGGAGATAATGATAAGTCAAGAGAAGACTCACCATTGGGAAGAATATGATAGTAATCTTCTCGTTTTTCTTTGGGGTCTATTGGGTCAACCAAGGATAATTCTGTGGCCATATGATATCTATCATAACCTAGACGCGTGGCCTCCCATGTACGAAGGTTTCCTTGAGCACTTCCCAAAGATTCTAATTTCTAAAACAGTTTTTGACTATACCTTTATGTAAGGTGTTATTGTGAGGTGATGTCCACGGTTGGAACATGAGTCACATTTGGTATATATTTGTATCCAAACTCACAGCATATGTGTTGTTGTATTTTGCACGACAATTGTTGTAATAAAGTTGTAGTTGTTTTCTGTACCATGTATTTGGCGACTCAGAATGGGTTGGATGGAATGGACCTATTTTGGGGTTGTCACAGGTGGTATCAGAGCTTGGGGATATGATCTCTGGCGGAGATCGGGGAATACAACTAGGAGGGGAGAGATGAGTAAATCCTTCGCTAGTGTGTCCTACCTAAGCTTATTTGTTGGTCAGTCATAATATCGGGATATTATGTGATATGTTAATTTGTTAAATTAACACTTGTTTTGAAGCTGTATTCTAGAATGTTATTTGAAATACAGGAGATGAGCAATGGAGAAATTATGATGACAGAGAAGATGGAATTTGAAATGAAAGGAAGGTATTCTCAACTCTTTGAAATACCAGGTACGTAAATTTCGGGGACGAAATTTCATAAGGAGGGGAGATTGTAAGACCCCGAATTTTATGAAATAAAAGTATTCAATTTTTCATATAATTACTATTCCGTAAATGGTTAAATTGATAAAAGTTTAAAGTTATGGGTGAAATATGAATATTTTTTTTCAAAATAAGCAAGTGGTTATAAAATAATCATTGTTGTCGGGGAATATTCGTTTGGTCGTGGAATATTCTTTCTGTCGGGAAATATTCGTACGACGGCGCAGCTATTTGTGGGCCCCATAACGAATAACTGTCGGATGAAGAAAACGACAAAAATTTGAGTTTTTACAAATAACGGCGTAGTTGTTACCGTTAACACTGTTGGAATACCCGGTGGTTAAAATACAGTAATACGCGTTATTGCACAGTAGCACACGGTATTGCACAGTATTTTTGAAATTATTGATTCTTACGTAAGAAGGCACTACTCAATAATTGTTACAGTAATTACTGTTCAATATTTTATTTTATTGATTCAATAATTGCTACGTTGAAATTTTGTATTATTGTTGTTTCAATAATTGTTGCTGCACAGTATTTCCTATTATCAGATCAATAATTCATATTATTTGAATAGTATTATTAGATAGCATTATTGGCAATGTCTAGAAAGTTCTGTCTAAGGAGAGGTTTGGTCATCTAATTGCGCGCCAGTAAGGAGAAATCCTTATTGGAAAGCCCCCTCTTTCCTGGGAACGGCCTGGTTGTCATAAATGTGATTCTGTAATATTATTTGTGAATAATTAATTATTGATTCATATGATAAGGAAATATTTATTTTATGTGGATATAAATGAGGGATATATTTTTGTGGTTAAAAATGAAGGAGTTAATGTTGAGATTTTTATCCGTATTTTTGTCGGAATGGAGGTATTAAAAATCAGGGTTTTTGAGATATTTTGCGGGTGTTATAATTTTTAATCCGACCGTTGGATCGTGGTAATTTTTGGATATGTTATACATATATAAGTTGAGTATATGTCCACAAATTTTGAACCGTTAAAAATGAACGTATGATTTATTATGAATTTTACGAGATGACTGGTTCAAAAATTGTTGAATTTTGGAGTTTATCATTTTGGTGGAAAATTCTAGAATTGGTGGGCCCCACTTGTGGTTGGTGAAGAAATGTGCTGAATTATATTTCAAATGTGGTGGGTGGGAATAGTAGCAGGTAAAGCCATCAGGTTGCAGGTCAAACCTACCAAAATTTTCCTATAAATAGAGGGCTAAGTTAGAATTGAAAATCACACCAGAAACATAAGCTTTCTCTCTTTCTCTCTCTATATTATTGAGCATATTTTGTGAGTTTTTAGATACTTGGTGAGTTGCTATTCATCAGTGCAAGTTTCCTTCAGCATCATATCCGATATCCAGCCAGAAGTACTGCTCTTTTGAGGTAAGGGATAGTAAGGGATAGTAAGGGATAGTAAGGGATTTTAAGGGTTGTTATGTTTTTCAGTTTCGTAATTTTTCTGAACTTCAAAAATTCTGGAAAAATTTGAAATGATATTTTGATGAGTTTTATTGATTGTGTCCAAAAATGGTGATTTTTGGATGTATAGATTGAGAGTTATGAATTTTATGAGAAAAGACTATTTTAAAAGTAACTGCTTATAATTCCTTGTGGTTAACTCCAAAATTGATGAAATTTTTATTGGGAGTACATGTATATGATAGAAGTATACTCTGTAAATTTCAAAATTTTTAGACAAAAGTACAATTTTTGATAAATGTCTAAATATTCGGCTATTTTGGCCATATGAAAAATAGTAAATGACTTTTAAAAATTCTGAGAAAAATATATGTTCACTATGGGACTATATTATGCTAAATCTCAGAAAAGAAATATTTTTGGAACTGATTTGGTATTTTTCATGAAAATGGTCTAGTTATGAGTAAATGAATTAAATATGTTTTGTGAAGTAAGAAAATTGAAAAATAGGATTTTATGGCTTGAGAATCCTATATATGAGGTATATGCAGATTTTTGATGAGGGTTTTGGTTATTGATGATGAAATCTTAAGAGTTGGCATTTTATGATGATTAAATGCATTAATTAGTAAAGTGTAAACAATTTAAATAAATTGTTTATAAGCTTAAGAATATTATTCTTTCAATATCATTATACCGAAATATTGGTATGTATTTTATTGTGGAATTTCTACCTTTTTGAGTTGAGTTTACTATTCATGAGTTACTATTCATGAGTTTACTATTCATGAGTTACTATTCATGAGTTACTATTCACGAGTTACTATTCATGAGTTACTATTCACGAGTTACTATTCTCCTTTTCTGACCAAATTATAGTTGGTTTATGAATATTACTCTTGAGATTAAAACTATATGTTGATCATATTATTTTTATCATCATATATAACATTTTTATAACCCTGATGTTGAAATTCTCTTTCACTGGAGTGTAAAGATGGGTAGATTATTGGTATGATCATGACTAGGGTTCTCTTTGGCCTGTAGTGCAAAGTTGAATTGTGACTGGTATGATCATGACCATTGAATTTATAATTGAATATCTTAAGCTTAAGTGCAAAGGTGAATTGATCAACATGGTTATAATTATTGTTTATATAAATTCTGAAATGATTATATATTTCTTTGAGATATGAATATATTTGGCCTGTAGTGCAAATATGAATTGTTGATGAATATCTTTGGCCTGTAGTGCAAAGATGAACTGTTGTTGAATATCTTTGGCCTGTAGTGCAAAGATGAACTGTTGTTGAATATCTTTGGCCCGTAGTGCAAAGATGGTTTGTTGATGAATATCTTTGGCCCGTAGTGCAAAGATGGATTTGTTAGTATGATTATAAACAGGAATTGTGATTTGGTATAACCATGATCTTTGATGTTTCAGGTAAAGACAGGTGATGAAAATATTCTTCGTCCTGGGTGCGAAGAAAAATTTAGAGTCACAATTATGATTATGAGTTATTCATATGATTGTGGAAAGGAACTATTGAGTGATGTTACATGGATAAAATATTGTTGGTGGATTTTTAACATGGAAGAGATAATAGACTTTATAGTCTATTTGACTCTTCTAATGGATTGCTGTTCCGCTGCAACTATGGTTGAAATTTTTATCATTTACCATATGTTCTAAATCTCTGATTTATTGTTGATGAAGGCTATTGATAATTGAATTATCTTTAGTCATGATATTCTTTACTGAGCTAGTTGTGCTCACCCTTTTGCTTCACAATTCCTTTCAGGTAATAAGAGTGTAGCTGGGTCGAGCGAGGGTAAAGGGGAAATAGAACGGTGGTCTCTAGCTGTGGATGTTCTCCCGAAGCAGTATAGAAAAGTTCATTTAGTAGTTATATTTGGTGAATCCAATAGGGTAAGGTATACCCAACGTTGGAAGGGTGGTTTGCCACTATCATACAAGATGTCTAACGACATACAACCTCGTGTCATCATAAGACAGGGATGTGCTCATCCACTTGCTGAGTATATATACGAGCACTACCTATATAATCTTGGTGTTTGTTTAAAGTATAATTCTCAGTTAGAGACAGTGGAGATAATGATAAGTCAAGAGAAGACTCACCATTGGGAAGAATATGATAGTAATCTTCTCGTTTTTCTTTGGGGTCTATTGGGTCAACCAAGGATAATTCTGTGGCCATATGATATCTATCATAACCTAGACGCGTGGCCTCCCATGTACGAAGGTTTCCTTGAGCACTTCCCAAAGATTCTAATTTCTAAAACAGTTTTTGACTATACCTTTATGTAAGGTGTTATTGTGAGGTGATGTCCACGGTTGGAACATGAGTCACATTTGGTATATATTTGTATCCAAACTCACAGCATATGTATTGTTGTATTTTGCACGACAATTGTTGTAATAAAGTTGTAGTTGTTTTCTGTACCATGTATTTGGCGACTCAGAATGGGTTGGATGGAATGGACCTATTTTGGGGTTGTCACACTTTTGTCAACAACACTCCGAAAGGATGCCAGACAATGGATGGGGTCTTTGCCTTCGGATTCGATTTCGTCTTGGGCAGATATGTGCAATAAGTTCCACGCTCGCTTCGGGAGCAACAGAAGAAGAGGGAAACCAACTGGCTCGCTGGCTCAAGTTCGACAGTACTTGAATGAGTCTTTGGGCCAATATGTAAAGCGATTCCGTGAAGCAGTCGGTCAAGTGACAGACCTGAACGATCTACAAGCCGTGGGACTGTTTCAGAATGGGTTAGACCTGGTCAAATCAGAAAAGTTGGTGAAGAAGTTGATGTTTCACCACCCGAACAGTCTCGCAGAAGCCTTCGACAAAGCAGAAGGTTATATCGTGGTAGAAGAAGTCATGAATAGCCTCAAGCGTCCCTCTTCAGATCGGCTTAAGGAGACAGATCGGGACAGAGCAGAGGGGGACCAGAGTAGAAATGAAGGAGATAAAGGTCGTCGTGACGGCAAATCAAAGAAGTACAACGGTAGTTGGAGACAAGGTGGAGAACGCTCGTCCGCTCCCGATCAGAGGGTAAACAGGACATATACTGCACTCAACGCCGACAGGGCTGTTATCTTGGAGCAGATCAAGAATCAACCTATTTTCGAGCCACCTCGAGATAACTTTAAGCCCGGGAAAAGGAATTCTCGTAAGTATTGTGACTATCATCAAGTTTCGGGTCACGATACGAACAACTGTGCTAGTCTGAAAGATTTTATTGAGAGAAAGGCGCAGGACGGGGCGTTAGTTCATTATGTGGCTGCCAGGACGAATCAACAGCAAAATAAAGTACCTGTCCAGGCAGCCCAACCAGTTCAACAAGTGTTCCCCGCCCCTGGACCGCCAGCAAGGCAAGTGATAGATGTCATCACTGGTGGTACTTCGGGCAAGCTTGTTGGAAAGAAGCGCCGAAGTTATCTGGATTCGGTCATGTCAGTGGCGGGTACCCTCCCGAAGACTGACAGACCCTTCCCAGGTACGATAATTTCCTTTACAGATGAGGATTACCCTTCGGAAACCATCGAACCGCATGAGGGATCATTGGTCGTAACGGCACAAGTGCGTTCGGTGGACATGAAGCGCATGATGATCGACAACGAGTCTTCTGTGGATATCTTATATCCTCATGCTTATCAGAGGATGCATCTTGATGGGCAGAAGATGGAGATCGGACAGTAGGCCCCTTTATATGGTTTCAGCAACGATCCGGTCAAAGTAGCTGGAACCATTGAGCTGCCGATTATCTTCGGAACGGCCCCCCAACAGGTAGAAATTATTTGCAAATTTTACGTTGTAAATGTAGATTCTGCTTATAATGCTATTTTGGGGAGACCCACTTTAACTGTTTTATAAGCTGTAACCTCAATCCCTCATTTCAAAATCAAATTTTCTACGGCTCATGGGGTTGGAAAAGTGAAAGGGGATTTAGATCTGGCCAGAAGATGTTATAGAAATGTCGTTATCACTTCGGGAGTAGGGGTGTCAAAGCAAAAACAGACCATGGCAATAGAGATCGAACCCTTCACAGAAAGCAGCTCAGAACCGTTGGTCATGCCAGCCGAAGAAACAGAAGAAGTAGAGCTCATCCCGGGCAAAGCGGACAAGACGGTGAAAATAAGCTCGGGCCTACCGGAACCTCTCAGGACGAACCTCATTGAACTCCTGCAGTGTTATATTGATATCTTTGCCTGGGAGCCTCAAGATATGCCGGGAGTGAGTAGGGATATTGCGGAGCATCGGTTAGAAGTGGATCCGTCGAAGAAGCCAGTTCGGAAAAAGAGGAGGATCTTCGCGTCTGAGCGCTAGAGAATCATCGATGAAGAAATTGTGAAGCTGCTAGCTACTGACTTCATCTTTGAGATCGACTATCCACAGTGGATGGCGAATGTGGTGCTGGTCCAGAAGCAGAACGGGAAATGGCGAGTCTGCATCGACTATACAGACCTGAATAAAGCTTGTCCGAAGGATTTCTATCCATTACCCCACATTGACCAGCTCATCGATGCAACTTTGGGGTATGCCTTGTTAAGCTTCATGGATGCATTCTTTGGCTATCATCAAATCTCCATGTGTAAAGAGGATATACCGAAGACGGCGTTCATTACGCATCGTTCGGTATATGCCAACAAGAAAATGACCTTCGGCCTCATCAACGCCGGGGCCACTTACCAGAGGATGATGAACTATGTCTTCAGGCGTCAGTTGGGCAAGAATATAGAAGTATATGTGGATGACATGATTGTTAAGAGCATGTTTGTAAGACCCCAACTTATTAATGAATAAAATCAAATTTTCTCTAAATATTATTGTGAATAATAAGGGGGTTAATTTGATATAATACTTTGGTTATGGGTGAAATGTGCAAATTTTGCAAAATAAGCAAGTGGTTATAAAATATTTATTTTTGGTCGGTGAATATTCGGTTGGTCGTGGAATATTCTTGCTGTCGGGGAATATTCGTACGACGACGCAGCCTTGTGTGGGCCCCATAACGGAAAGCGATTGGATGAAGAAAACGACAAGTATAAGTTGTTTATTAATAACGGCGTAGTTGTTACCGTTAATACTGTTTAAATACCCGGTGGTTAAAAATACAGTAATAACGCGTGGTTGCATAGTAGCACACGGATTGCACAGTATAGTTGAATTATTGATTCGTACGTAAGAAGGCACTACTCAATAATTGTTACAGTGATTATTGTTCAATATTTTATTTTATTGATTCAATAATTGCTGCGTTGATATTTTATATTATTGTTGTTTCAATAATTGTTGCTGCACAGTATTTTCCATTATCAGATCAATAATTCATATTATTTGAATAATATTATTAGATAACATTATTGGCAATGTCTAGAAAGTTCTGTCTAAGGAGAGGTTTGGTCATCTAATTGCGCGCCAGTAAGGAGAAATCCTTATTGGAAAGCCCCCTCTTTCCTGGGAACGGCCTGGTTGTCATAAATGTGATTCTGTAATATTATTTGTGAATAATTAATTATTGATTCATATGATAAGGAAATATTTATTTTATGTGGATATAAATGAGGGATATATTTTTGTGGTTAAAAATGAAGGAGTTAATGTTGAGGTTTTTATCATATTTTTGTCGGAATGGAGGTATTAAAAATCAGGGTTTTTGAGATATTTTGCGGGGGTTATAATTTTTAATCCGACCGTTGGATCGTGGTAATTTTTGGATATGTTATACATATATAAGTTGAGTATATGTCCACAAATTTTGAACCGTTAAAAATGAACGTATGATTTATTATGAATTTTACAAGATGACTGGTTCAGAAATTGTTGAATTTTCGGAGTTTATCATTTTGATGGAAAATTCTAGAATTGGTGGGCCCCACTTGTGGTTGGTGAAGAAATGTGCTGAATTATATTTCAAATGTGGTAGGTGGGAATAGTAGCAGGTAAAGCCATCAGGTTGCAGGTCAAACCTACCAAAATTTTCCTATAAATAGAGGGCTAAGTTAGAATTGAAAATCACACCAGAAACAAGTTTTCTCTCTTTCTCTCTCTAGATTATTGAGTGTATTTTGTGAGTATTTAGATACTTTGAGAGTTTCTATTCATCAGAGCAAGTTTCTTTCAGCCTTATACCGGTATTCCGACCAGAAGTACTGATATTTTGAGGTAAGGGATATTATTTTCTTCTTAATGATATTATTTTCTTCAATATCATTATGCTGAAATATTGATATGAGTTTTTATCAAATTTGGAACTTTTTGTGTCGGGGTTACTATTCACGTATACGGCACTATTCACGTATACGGCACTATTCACGAATACGGCACTATTCACCGAAAAATAAAATTTTTCCTTTTTGTCCAAGATGTCTATTATGGTTACTATCTTTGATTGTATCCATGTTTTGATCTTTATTTTTGAATTCTGCTTCACAATTGATTATTATGAAGTATTATTGATCTTGGATAAACTGTTATACGAATCCCTACTATTTGTCCTTCTGTCTCATTGGATTCGTTCTCTTTAAGATATTTTTCATCATCCTCAGTCCTAAATGATGATATTACTGAATATCTTTGGCCTGTAGTGCAAAGATGTATAATTACTTGATGAATATCTTTGGCCTGTAGTGCAAAGATGAACAGGTGTTGAGATGAACATGACCGACTGATGATACAAATGAATATCTTTGGCCTGTAGTGCAAAGATGAATATTTGGTTAAAGATGATTATTAATTGATGTTACAGGGATAAAATATTGATGATGGACTTTTAAATCTTAGAAGATAGTAGAATTCTTTCTCTACTTGACTCTTCTAATGGTTTGTTGTTTCCGCTGCAGTTGTTGATCTAAAACTTGTTGTCGATTATATTTTATCAGATTTTTCCCTGTTGAAGACTAACGATAATTTGTTGTATATTATCTTAGTCATAATATTCTTTACTGGGCTAGTTGAGCTCACCCTTTTCCTTTTTGTTCCATTTTTCTTCTCAGGAGGTGAGAACATAGCAGGATCTAGTCGGGGTATGGAGTGATGGTTCTAGAAAGATGTTTTAGCAGTCCTCACTATTTCTGTAAAATAGTGTTTGAATAATTGTAATGAGGATTTATTTGAGTGTGGATATTGTCTAGAAGACAATATTTGTATTTAAACTCACAGTATGTGTTGTCGTATTTTGCACGACAATTGTATTATTGAAGTTGTAGTTTGCTTTCTGTACCATGTATTTGGCGACTCAGAATGGGTGTTGTATACCTATTTTGGGGGCGTCACAGTTGGTATCAGAGCTTAGGGATATGATCCCTGGCTGAGATGTGAGACAAGAACTAGGAGGGGAGAGACGGGGAATTCCTTCGCTAGTATGACCTGACTAAGTTTATTTGGTGTTTATTTGGTCGGTCAGAGTATAGGGATAATATATGACATGACTATTAACCCTTGTTTTATGGCAGTATTTAAGAATGGCAGCTGAGAACGTTAATAATGGAGTAAATCAGACCGTGGAGACACCTTTGATCACTACCCAGGGGAACGTGCAACAGGAAGGCAATATTCCTCCTGTAAACAACGTTACCGAGCAAACGATGAATGATGGAATGTTTAGGAGCTTTTTGCAGTTCATGCAAAATCAGACGAGGGAGACTCGTGTGCAGAATACGGGTGGAAATGATAACAACGCGCGGTTTGTCACAGCTAAGCAGTTCAAAGAATTGGGACCACCAGAATTTAAGGGAAAGCCGGATCCGATCATGGCGGAAACGTGGGTCAAGCAAATTACCAAGATATTTGATGTCTTGGGATGCACGGAGGAACAGAAGGTTCCATTCGCCACATTTATGTTCCGCGGTGAGGCAGACTACTGGTGGGAGTCTGTGAAGCGTACCCAGCCTGACGCACTCAACATGTCCTGGGAAACATTTCAAAAACTGTTCAATGACAAGTACTTTCCTGAAAGTATTCGTCATATGAAGGAGGTTGAGTTTATTAGACTGGAACAAAACAACATGACGGTGTCCCAGTACGAGGCGAAGTTTGCAGAGTTATCCAGGTTTGCACCTCATTTGGTCGAAAATGAGGAACGAATGACGCGGATGTTTCTGAGAGGTTTAAAACCTGAGATTCGTCAATATCTTATCTCTCATAAATTTTCTCTATATTCAGATGTTGTCAACAGGGCCCAATTATTAGAGAGAGATAATGAGTATACTCAACCGAGGGACCACAACCAGGGTCATACCGGTGACAGCAATCATCAGAGCGATGATAACCAACGAGGAGGGAAAAATACGAACAAAGGCGGTAACCACTCGGGTGGTCATCGTGGCCATGATAATAGGAGAGGTGAGTCAAGTGGAAATTTCAGAAAGAGGAGATTCAACAATGACGGGAAGACATCAGCACCAGCACCAGCACCAACAACAAATTTTAGGGGAGGAGAACGACCGCCAGTTAGATGTTACAAATGCGGGAAAGAGGGACATATCAGCCCAAACTGTCCACAACAATCCAAGGTGTGTTACAACTGTGGGAAGGAAGGCCACATCGCTCGAGATTGTACTATAGCGAAACCAAGTTCAGCGGGAGTGGTGATTCCAAGGGCTGTCCCGGATAAGTCGAAATCAGCGGTTCCTGGAAGAGCGTTTGTCGTAACTGGCCAAAACGCGAGAAACCCGAACGAGGTGATCACGGGTAAGCTAATCTTGAATTCTTGCGAAGTTTATACTTTACTAGATACCGGTTCTACCCATTCTTTTATCTCTCCTGCTTGTGCTCAACGTTTAAACTTGACTCCGGAGAAATTGGACTTTAACTTATCTGTTGAAACTCCGTTGGGTGAAACCTTCGTTACATCTACAGTTTATAAATCTTGCATGATCCAAGTTGGCACTATCACATTACCTGTTGATCTTATCTCTTTAAAGATACTTGCTTTTGATGTGATTTTAGGAATTGATTGGTTAACCACTCATCATGCTAAAATTGATTGTTTTCGTAAGGTTGTTAGTTTTCATATTCCTAACCAACCTGTCATACGAATTCAAACTACTAAACCACTAAAATCAGTCACTGTCATATCAAGCCACAAAGCTATTCGTTTATTGAAAAACGGATGTCAAGCTTTCTTAGCCCATGTTATGGATTTGAACAAAGACAAGTCAGATTTGAATAATATTTCTATTGTTAGAGAATTTTCCGATGTATTTCCTGAAGAACTTCCCGGTCTACCCCCGGAACGAGAAATTGAATTCTTTATTGACCTTGAACCCGGTACAAAGCCCATTTCTAAAACCCCATATCGAATGGCTCCTATTGAACTTCAGGAGTTAAAAGTCCAACTACAGGAGTTGTTGGACATCGGTTTTATTCGTCCTAGTACGTCTCCTTGGGGTGCTCCTGTTTTATTCGTAAAGAAGAAAGACGGGAGTATGCGACTTTGTATTGACTATCGAGAATTGAACCATGTCACCATCAAGAATAGGTATCCGCTACCTCGCATTGATGACCTGTTTGACCAGTTGCAAGGAGCACAATTCTTTTCAAAGATCGATCTTCGTTCTGGATATCATCAGCTGAAGATTAAAACTGAGGATATTCCAAAGACTGCCTTCAGAACTCGGTACGGGCATTATGAATTCTTAGTAATGTCTTTTGGATTGACTAATGCTCCTGCTGCCTTCATGGATATGATGAACCGTGTATTCAAAGAATATTTGGATCAGTTCGTTGTTGTCTTTATTGATGACATCCTCATCTATTCCAAAAGCCGTGAAGATCATGAGCGCCATTTGAAGCTGGTACTGCAAAGGCTTCGTGAAAACAAGCTATATGCCAAACTGAAGAAATGCGAGTTCTGGCTTGAGGAAGTAGCATTCCTTGGGCACGTGGTGTCAAAACATGGAGTATCTGTCGACCCGGCGAAGATTGAAGCCATACAAAGTTGGGAGCAACCGAAGTCGGTAACCGAAGTACGTAGCTTTCTGGGCTTAGCTGGTTATTATCGGAGATTTGTGGAAGGATTTTCTCGAATCGCTACTCCGTTAACTCAGCTGACTCGGAAAGATACAAAATTCGTATGGAGTGAGGAATGCGAGAAGAGTTTCCAAGAACTCAAGAGGAGACTCATTTCGGCACCTGTTTTGACAATACCATCTGGTTCGGATGGATTTGTTATCTACAGCGATGCTTCAGGCAAAGGGTTAGGATGTGTTCTCATGCAACATGGGAAAGTCATAGCCTATGCCTCACGACAACTCAAAGAATATGAGAGGAATTATCCTACTCATGATTTGGAGTTGGCAGCAGTCGTTTTTGCGTTGAAGATCTGGAGACACTACCTGTATGGGGAGAAAGTGGAGATCTATACAGATCATAAAAGCCTCAAATATTTCTTCACCCAAAAGGAACTCAACATGCGGCAACGACGTTGGCTTGAGCTGTTGAAAGATTACGATCATACCATCCAATATCATCCTGGAAAAGCAAACGTAGTAGCTGACGCATTGAGTAGAAGATCATATGCGGGTACGAGTGCAATGTTTTTAACACAAAGGCCCATTTTGTATGACTTGCAAAGGATGGAGATAGAGATGAAGGCTCCAAGTACCCACATGATGATATCAAATATACGAGTAGAACCGACTTTAATCGATAAAGTTAAAGCTGCTCAAGCTACGGATATAGAGCTGATGCGTATGAAGAAGAAAGTGCAAGAAGGTGCTATTCCAGAAGCAAGAATCGATGAAGAAGGAATACTTCGAGTCAACTCCAGACTTTGTGTTCCTAACGATTTTGACTTGAAGCATAGAATAATGATGGAGGCACACAACACACCGTTTGCAATCCATCCTGGGAGTACCAAAATGTATCACGATCTTCGACATACATTTTGGTGGAGCAATATGAAAAGAGAGATCGCGGAGTTTATCTCGAGGTGTTTAACTTGTCAACGTGTAAAGGCGGAGCATCAAGTGCCAAAGGGTCCATTGCAACCACTTGAGATCCCGAAATGGAAGTGGGAACACATTACTATGGATTTTGTTACGGGTCTTCCCAAGGTTTCTCAAGGCATAGATGCGATTTGGGTTATTGTTGATAGATTAACCAAGTCCGCTCATTTCTTGCCGATACGTGAGACTTATTCCCTTGAACGTCTTGCTAGTATGTACGTGAACGAGATTGTGAGATTGCATGGCATGCCAGTATCCATAGTTTCGGATCGTGACCCAAGATTCACTTCACGATTTTGGGTTAGCTTGCAGAAAGCTATGGGCACGGATTTACGATTCAGTTCAGCATACCATCCTCAAACGGACGGACAATCAGAGAGGACTATTCAAACTCTTGAAGATCTATTAAGACTTTGTGTCTTAGATCTCAAAGGGAGTTGGGATAAGTACCTACCATTGGTGGAATTCTCCTACAACAACAGTTATCAGGCGAGCATAGGTATGGCTCCATTTGAGGCGTTGTATGGAAGAAAATGTCGTTCTCCAGTATGCTGGGACGAGGTGGGTGAAGCAACATTGTTGGGACCAGAATTGGTACGCATTACTACAGAGAAGATCCAAACGATTCGACAACGTATACAAACGGCACAGGATCGACAAAAGAGTTATGCGGATCTTCATCGGAAGGACGTGGAATTTAATATTGGGGATCATGTATTGTTACGTGTTGCACCATGGAAGGGAGTTACAAGATTTGGGAAGAGAGGAAAGCTCAATCCAAGATTTGTTGGTCCATTTGAGATTCTTGAGCGAATAGGAAATGTGGCATATAGACTCGCATTACCTCCAAGCATGTCTCGTGTTCATAATGTTTTTCACATATCTATGCTTCGTAAATATGTTAAAGACCCGAACCACATTATTGAGTTAGAACCAGACGAGATAGCTGAAGATTTAACGTACGAGGAGGTACCTGTTAAGATCTTGGATAGGAAAGAGCATGTCCTACGCACGAAGGTTATACCACAAGTTAAGGTTTTGTGGAGAAACCATGCTATTGAAGAAATGACCTGGGAGTTGGAATCAGAAATGAAAGCGAGGTATCCTCACCTTTTTGAAACATCAGGTACGTACGTCAATTTCGAGGACGAAATTTCATAAGGAGGGGAGGTTGTAAGACCCCAACTTATTAATGAATAAAATCAAATTTTCTCTAAATATTATTGTGAATAATAAGGGGTTAATTTGATATAATACTTTGGTTATGGGTGAAATGTGCAAATTTTGCAAAATAAGCAAGTGGTTATAAAATATTTATTTTTGGTCGGTGAATATTCGGTTGGTCGTGGAATATTCTTGCTGTCGGGGAATATTCGTACGACGACGCAGCCTTGTGTGGGCCCCATAACGGAAAGCGATTGGATGAAGAAAACGACAAGTATAAGTTGTTTATAAATAACGGCGTAGTTGTTACCGTTAATACTGTTGGAATACCCGGTGGTTAAAAATACAGTAATAACGCGTGGTTGCATAGTAGCACACGGATTGCACAGTATATTGAATTATTGATTCGTACGTAAGAAGGCACTACTCAATAATTGTTACAGTAGTTATTGTTCAATATTTTATTTTATTGATTCAATAATTGCTGCGTTGATATTTTATATTATTGTTGTTTCAATAATTGTTGCTGCACAGTATTTTCATTATCAGATCAATAATTCATATTATTTGAATAATATTATTAGATAACATTATTGGCAATGTCTAGAAAGTTCTGTCTAAGGAGAGGTTTGGTCATCTAATTGCGCGCCAGTAAGGAGAAATCCTTATTGGAAAGCCCCCTCTTTCCTGGGAACGGCCTGGTTGTCATAAATGTGATTCTGTAATATTATTTGTGAATAATTAATTATTGATTCATATGATAAGGAAATATTTATTTTATGTGGATATAAATGAGGGATATATTTTTGTGGTTAAAAATGAAGGAGTTAATGTTGAGGTTTTTATCATATTTTTGTCGGAATGGAGGTATTAAAAATCAGGGTTTTTGAGATATTTTGCGGGGGTTATAATTTTTAATCCGACCGTTGGATCGTGGTAATTTTTGGATATGTTATACATATATAAGTTGAGTATATGTCCACAAATTTTGAACCGTTAAAAATGAACGTATGATTTATTATGAATTTTACAAGATGACTGGTTCAGAAATTGTTGAATTTTCGGAGTTTATCATTTTGATGGAAAATTCTAGAATTGGTGGGCCCCACTTGTGGTTGGTGAAGAAATGTGCTGAATTATATTTCAAATGTGGTAGGTGGGAATAGTAGCAGGTAAAGCCATCAGGTTGCAGGTCAAACCTACCAAAATTTTCCTATAAATAGAGGGCTAAGTTAGAATTGAAAATCACACCAGAAACAAGTTTTCTCTCTTTCTCTCTCTAGATTATTGAGTGTATTTTGTGAGTATTTAGATACTTTGAGAGTTTCTATTCATCAGAGCAAGTTTCTTTCAGCCTTATACCGGTATTCCGACCAGAAGTACTGATATTTTGAGGTAAGGGATATTATTTTCTTCTTAATGATATTATTTTCTTCAATATCATTATGCTGAAATATTGATATGAGTTTTTATCAAATTTGGAACTTTTTGTGTCGGGGTTACTATTCACGTATACGGCACTATTCACGTATACGGCACTATTCACGAATACGGCACTATTCACCGAAAAATAAAATTTTTCCTTTTTGTCCAAGATGTCATTACTATCTTTGATTGTATCCATGTTTTGATCTTTATTTTTGAATTCTGCTTCACAATTGATTATTATGAAGTATTATTGATCTTGGATAAACTGTTATACGAATCCCTACTATTTGTCCTTCTGTCTCATTGGATTCGTTCTCTTTAAGATATTTTTCATCATCCTCAGTCCTAAATGATGATATTACTGAATATCTTTGGCCTGTAGTGCAAAGATGTATAATTACTTGATGAATATCTTTGGCCTGTAGTGCAAAGATGAACAGGTGTTGAGATGAACATGACCGACTGATGATACAAATGAATATCTTTGGCCTGTAGTGCAAAGATGAATATTTGGTTAAAGATGATTATTAATTGATGTTACAGGGATAAAATATTGATGATGGACTTTTAAATCTTAGAAGATAGTAGAATTCTTTCTCTACTTGACTCTTCTAATGGTTTGTTGTTTCCGCTGCAGTTGTTGATCTAAAACTTGTTGTCGATTATATTTTATCAGATTTCTCCCTGTTGAAGACTAACGATAATTTGTTTGTATATTATCTTAGTCATAATATTCTTTACTGGGCTAGTTGAGCTCACCCTTTTCCTTTTTGTTCCATTTTTCTTCTCAGGAGGTGAGAACATAGCAGGAACTAGTCGGGGTACGGAGTGATGGTTCTAGAAAGATGTTTTAGCAGTCCTCACTATTTCTGTAAAATAGTGTTTGAATAATTGTAATGAGGATTTATTTGAGTGTGGATATTGTCTAGAAGACAATATTTGTATTTAAACTCACAGTATGTGTTGTCGTATTTTGCAAGACAATTGTATTATTGAAGTTGTAGTTTGTTTTCTGTACCATGTATTTGGCGACTCAGAATGGGTGTTGTATACCTATTTTGGGGGCGTCACAATGTTGGTGTACAAACATCTGGATGACCTGGAGGAATGCTTTCAGACAGTCCGTCATCACAAACTGAGACTGAACCCTGCCAAGTGCACCTTCGGATTAGGGGCTGATAAATTTCTGGGTTATCTGGTCAGTCAGAGGGGAATTGAAGCCAATCCAGAAAAGATTCAAGCGATCCTGAACATGAAGACTCCTCAGTCATTTAAAGATATTCAACGTCTGACTGGAAGGATTACAGCTTTGAGGAGGTTTATGTCCAAGTCGACAGAAAGGTGTTTGCCGTTTTTTGACACGTTGAAAGGGCCGAAGAATGCCAAGACATTCCAATGGACTTCGGAATGCGAAGATGCCTTTCAAGGCATCAAGTCCTACTTATCTTCGGCACCTTTGTTGGTGAAGCCCGCTCCTGCTGAGCCTTTGTATTTGTACTTAGCAGCTAGTTCGTTGGCAGTAGGAGCAGTTTTGGTGCGAGAAGTTGGGGGTAAGCAGCACCCGGTTTATTATATAAGTCATGTTCTTCGGGATGCTGAAACAAGGTACCCAAACATTGAGAAGTTTGCTTTTGCTTTAATAACTTCTAGTCGGAAGCTTAGGCAGTACTTCCAGGGTAGGTTAGTAATAGTCTACACAGATCAGCCTTTGAAGAAAATTATGGGCAAACCTGAGGTATCAGAGAGATTAGCTGCATGGACGATGGAGTTGTCTCAGTTCTTCGTTGAATATCATCCCCGAACTGCCATCAAGGGGCAGGCCTTGGCTGATTTTGTGGTCGAGTGTTCGTTTTCTGAAGCTGATGAAGCTGTAGCAGAAGCTGGAGGATCTAACAGTATAGTTGCGGTTCTTCAGCAGGAGCAGAGTTCGTGGACACTGTACGCAGATGGGTCTTCTACCACGGACGTCAGCGGAGCAGGGATTATTTTGACCAGCCCTGAGGGATTCAAGGTGCAGCAGGCCATCAGATTTCAGTTTAAAGCGACGAACAATGAAGCAGAGTACGAGGCAGTGTTGGCGGGATTGCGACTAGCTAAGAGTCTCGAGGTGCAAAGAATAATTATCTTCAGCGACTCTCAGTTAGTCGTTAAATAAGTCTCCGGGGAATACGAAGCTCGAGGTCACAGAATGATCAAGTATTTGGCGGAATTGAAAGAACGGCTTAAGTATTTCCAGTTCTACGAATTTCAGGGGGTCGAACGTAACGACAATTTCATTGTCGACGCACTCTCCAAATTAGCCACTACGGATGTTAACGTTTTTGATGGGTCAGTTTACTTGGAAATTTTTCAACATTCTAGTGTTCATCATGAATCGGTAATGTGCGTTGACCGAACCAACTGCTGGTTGACTCCGTATCTGGAGTATCTAGCGGATGGCGTCTTACCTTCGGATCAGATGCTGGCCAAGAAAATCAAGTACAAGAGTGCTAATTTCGTTCTGATAGATGGGGATCTGTTTCGAAGGGCCTTCTCGTCTCCACTGTTAAAGTGTTTGACTCCGTCCGAAGCTGAATATGCTCTTCGAGAAGTTCACGAGGGCATCTGCGGCGACCATATGGCTGCTAAGTCATTAGCCTACAAAGTACTTCGTCAGGGATACTACTGGCCTACCATCTTCCAGGAAGCAACTGAATACGTCAAGAAGTGCGAGAAGTGTCAGCTCAACAGTCCGATCCCACATCAGCCACCAGAAGAGTTATACTCGATCTTATCTCCTATACCCTTCGCTGTCTGGGGGGTTGATATACTAGGTCCGCTACCGAAAGCAAAAGGTCAGGTCTGCTTTGTTATAGTTGTCATCGACTACATGACCAAGTGGGTAGAAGCAAAACCCCTTAGGTTAATAACAGAACAGGAATGCTTAAAGTTCATCAAGGAGTCGGTAGTATTTCGGTTCGGAATTCCCAAGGTGGTGATTTCAGACAATGGACGTCAGTTCGTGGGATCAAAATTTGAAATATTTTTGAAAGAACTGGGGGTCCAGCACAGAAAGACTTCGGTAGCTCATCCTCAGTCTAATGGACAAGTCGAAGTGACCAACAGAATGCTGCTGAATGGAATCAAGCGCAGATTGGACGAAGCTAAAGGAAGATGACCAGAAGAGCTGCTCAGCGTGTTATGGGCCTATCGAACCACCCCAAGGACCACAACGGGAGATTCACCTTTTAGACTGGCCTATGGTACTGATGCCTTAGTCCCAGTTGAAATTGGATCTCCAAGTTTTCGAGTTAGTCAGTTCAGAGAAATATACAATAACGAAGGGCTGAAAGCCAATCTTGATTTACTTGAAGAAGTCATAGAAACAGCCTTGGTCAAACTAGCAGCCTATCAGCGAAGAGTAGCTAAGCATTATAACAAAGGGGTGAAGCTTCGCAGGTTCGAAGTAGGGGATTTCGTTCTCAGAGAAGTCGAAGCAGCTACACCCCAGAATTTGGGAAAGCTGATGCCGAACTGGGAAGGGCCATATGAAGTCATAGAAGTACCGAAGCCGGGGACTTATCAGTTGAGGGCCTTGGACGGATCAGAGATCAAGAATACTTGGCATGCAGGCAGGCTTCGAAAGTATTTTTAGTAGCTACAATGTCAGCACACCGGAAGTCTGTAAATATTTTTAAGTCATCATCAATAAAAATTTCCTTTTTCTCGAACAAGTCTTGTCTTCTTTGCTGCTATTGTCATTGGTGTAAGGAGGTTCGGGTGGACTCGATGACCATTCGATGGTAGCCTCATCGGCAGGTGGTCCCTAAGACGTCGTCAGGCCCTGCGTGGTAGGCGAACGTCATTGGTGTAAGGAGGTTCGGGTGGACTCGCTGACCATTCGATGGTAGCCTCATCGGCAGGTGGTCCCTATGAGTTCGTCAGGCCCTGCGTGGTAGGCGAACGTCATTGGTGTAAGGAGGTTCGGGTGGACTCGCTGACCATTCGATGGTAGCCTCATCGGCAGGTGGTCCTTATGAGCTTGTCAGGCCCTGCGTGGTAGGCAAGTGTCCTCCTTAAGATGTTGTCAGGCCCTGCGTGGTAGGCAATTGTCGATCCTTAGACCTTGTCAGGCCCTGCGTGGTAGGCAAGTGTCATCCTTAAGACGTTGTCAGGTCCTGCATGGTGGGCAATTGTCGATCCTTAGACCTTGTCAGGCCCTACGTGGTAGGCAAGTGTCATCCTTAAGACGTTGTCAGGCCCTGCGTGGTAGGCAATTGTCGATCCTTAGACCTTGTCAGGCCCTTCGTGGTAGGCAAGTGTCATTATTCAGACTTCGTCAGGCCCTTCACGGCATCTACCTCACACTTTGGTAACGAATAAGTATTCCTTTACTTTATTACCTAAATTTTTCTAAGTGTTGAGTTCGGAAGGCCACATTCTTTAACTTCGTCTTATCTATTATACGACTTGCTTAGTTGTTAGTTAACAGTTTAAGTTAAGCCCACGAAGAATCTTGTACATTTTTTAAGATTGAATCGATATTAAAGTGTTGATAAACAGTAAATACACCGAAGTCATAAGGAATAATGTTGATATTTTATTTACATAATACTGTTTACAAAATAATAGAAGCTTTACAAGAACCCTACAGCTAAGGGAAAAGAGAATCATCTTCAGGGATCAGCTTCGTCTTCCGAAGAGTCCAGAATGGTCGGGTCAACCTTGGCAGCGACAAGTCTTCCCTTGTCTTTGCTTCGGCATTCGTCGTATCCATCCAAGAACATTTGGACGATCTCCTCGTTCAACTCAGCTGATTTTCGATATTCTTGTTGAACTTCTCTCCGAAGATCTCCGGTCAGAGGAGGACCCAAATCTCTCAAAGCACGATGTTCACGAAGCTCCTCTTCGAGCTTTGCCCGTTCCTTCAGATGCCTCAAATCCCTAGCTTCAAGATCATGTACCTGTACTGCCAGGCTCTTATTGGGCTTCACCATCGTTTTGTTCTTCCCAACAAGGACCTCGTTTTGACGAACCAGGTCTATGTTCGTAGTAACGGTTATTTGGTGGGTGGCCTCGGTTGTCTCCAGTTTTTCTTTTAAGTTATTTACATCCTTCTGGAGGCATTCATTATTGAAGAGAGTGGTACCATGGGCCCTTCTCTCTTTCTCCAGAGCAGACACCAGAGTAGCCTTCTCTCGCCTGGCAGCATCTTCTTCGGCTTCGGATCCTCTATATCGGGGAAGAAGTCTCCCGAAGACAGCATTTGCCTACAGACATTTAAAGTGAATTAGTAGAAGAAACAGATGATTCCTAAATATTTCAATTGAATAAACTAACCTTAGCCTGATAACTCATGCCTTCTTCGATCAAATCCCTAATCGAGCTGTTTCCGAACCGATGATCATCGGTCTCCCGAACAAAGGAGTCGAAGCTGGAAGGGAAAGTTCTCGTTAAACTCCGGCCATACAGTGGGAGAAGATGCAGCTTCTCGCCTGAAGGCGGATGGGGAAGATCTTGGCGGAGAAGGCATTGATGGTTCGGGGGGCGGTGGTGGTTGATCTTCGGAAGGTTGTTTCCTTTTACGAGATAGAAGAGGAGACTCGGGTGGGTTTTCAAGCTCGTCTTCGGAAACATGGATCTCCACAGGAATGACGATAGGAGGATCAACTGCAGCTGGAGGATGAACCCGAAGCTCATCGACAGACAGAGGAGTCACTTTGGTCTTCCTCTTTTTAATACGAAGAGCTTGTATTCGCTCGTTAGCAGGCATGTCAATCAAACTCGCTGCAGAAGCTGATTGAGATCCTTGAGGATTTAACCGGACTTTCCGAACAGCCCTCTTCTTTTATCGAGGTCGGCTAGGTTCCTCTGCAGTTTCTGATCCCTGGAAGACTTCAGCGCCATGGGCTTCCGAAGCCGGAAGTTCTTCCTGTGAGATGTCGGTGGGGGATGATGATGATTTACCCGAAAGGAATTTATCCAATTCCCTTCGGTCGATCGATGTTGGTTTTATCAAAGACAGTTTATGGTCATATAACCATGCTTGCTTGCTCAGGAGCCCGAAGCTCCACTCCTTTAGAGGAATCTTCTCGAGAATGCTCGCCATTTCTTTCACGCGCTCCTCTAGAATGTCCCCGAAGTCTGCAGAAATCCGCTCGGAAGTGGTCCATTCCGGGATAGACGGGATTTCAGGCCCCTTCACGAAGAACCATTCTCTGTGTCACCCCTTGTTGCTCGAATGAGTATCCATCAAAGGTCGCTTCTCGAACTTGGCGTTGGGCTTGGGGGACTGTTTGCTCAGCACTTTGAAGCCTCGTTCCCGAGACTTCCCCGCAGAGAAGAGAGTGAAAAAAGAATCAACTGTTGGGGGTATCCCCAACTCATAACAGAACGCTATGAAGGCCAGGATATGGATGTACGAATTCGGCACCAGTTGGGCGAATCCCACTCCGACAAATCCCAGGAGGGTAACGAGGAAAGAGTGAAGAGGGAATCTAACTCCCTTCTCTAGAACAGTTACCGGTACGGCAGTCCACCCATCCGGTCGTTGGTACATCCGCTCGTGCGGTTCCGGAGCTCTCACTAGATGGGTGTCCGGAATCTGATACCGACTTCTGATGGCACGCAGCTCGATCTCGGTAATGATAGAGGGGATATTGGCGTGGGGATATTGTTCTTCACTCTCAAAAAACTCTGAGGGGTTGGGTAGGGGGTTTGAAGGGTTCCCGGCAGGGCTAGCCGTAATTTGGGGGTTGGGGTTTGGAACCGACTCGGTAAGGTTGTAACTGGGAGGAGTGATGGAAATCGGAACAGCAAGATTAGGGGTGGAGTTGTCAGAATCTTGGGCCGCCATCGCTATTGAGATCTTGCAGGAAAGAAAGAAATCGGAGAGAAGGAGAAAACACTGTATATCAAATTCAAATTAAGCTGGTAAAGTCGTCAGATTTGGGGAAAATTGGCTTTTATAGCGGTCTTTTCAAATTTTGCAGGAGAACCGAGGGCGGCGCATTAATGGGAGGTAATGATGTGGGAGAGGAAGGGGTAACGTTCGATTTTTATTTTAATGGGTTATCCAAGGTGGGTCGGCGCTCGTTGGATCCCTTTTCACTATGGATTCACACTATTTACAGTATTCCACTAAACATCCTGTTTAATAGAAGACTGGGGGGCAATGTTGGGCCATAATACTTTTCATACTGGGCCAGGCCGAATGGGCTTGTCCTTTGGACTATGTCACTTTTGTCGTATTGGGTCAAACAACTTGGGTCTTGCTACTTGACTATAATATTGGGCTTAGTCATTGGATCGGCCCATTGTGTAGGTTGTCACTTATCCTATCTTTGACCGGTAATCATCACAAAAGTAGTAGTTGACTGTTATGTCTGACACCTTTCTGCATGGCATTAATAAGGATGGAACTCCGATTACCGGCGGGAGGTAACAGTGGTAGTAGGTGGAAAAATAAGCTACACACTTTCGACTGAGATGACCGGGGGTTGAGAGGAGGTGTCAGGAGATAGTGGGTGGCACAGTAAACCGGGTCTTGGGAACGTATGGGGCAAGGATCGCAAAAGGAAAAGAGGTAACAATGTAACGACCCCAAAATAGGTTCATTCCACCCAACCCATTCTGAGTCGTCAAATACATGGTACAGAAAACAACTACAACTTTATTACAACAATTGTCGTGCAAAATACAACAACACATATGCTGTGAGTTTGGATACAAATATATACCAAATGTGACTCATGTTCCAACCGTGGACATCACCTCACAATAACACCTTACATAAAGGTATAGTCAAAAATTGTTTTAAAAATTAGAATCTTTGGGAAGTGCTCAAGGAAACCTTCGTACATGGGAGGCCACGCGTCTAGGTTATGATAGATATCATATGGCCACAGAATTATCCTTGGTTGACCCAATAGACCCCAAAGAAAAACGAGAAGATTACTATCATATTCTTCCCAATGGTGAGTCTTCTCTTGACATATCATTATCTCTACTGTCTCTAATTAAGAATTATACTTTAAACAAACACCAAGATTATATAGGTAGTGCTCGTATATATACTCAGCAAGTGGATGAGCACATCCCTGTCTTATGATGACACGAGGTTGTATGTCGTTAGACATCTTGTATGATAGTGGCAAACCACCCTTCCAACGTTGGGTACACCTTACCCTATTGGATTCACCAAATATAACTACTAAATGAACTTTTCTATACTGCTTCGGGAGAACATCCACAGCTAGAGACCACTGTTCTATTTCCCCGTTACCCTCGCTCGACCCAGCTACACTCTTATTACCTGAAAGGAATTGTGAAGCAAAAGGGTGAGCACAACTAGCCCAGTAAAGAATATCATGACTAAAGATAATTAAATTATCAGTAGCCTTCATCAATAATAAATCAGAGATTTAGAACATATGGTAAATGATAAAAATTTCAACCATAGTTGCAGCGGAACGAGCAATCCATTAGAAGAGTCAAATAGACTATAAAGTCTATTATCTTCTCCATGTTAAAAATCCATCAACAATGTTTTATCCCTGTAACATCAATCAACAGTTCCTTTCCACAATCATATGAATAACTCATAATCATAATTGTGATTCTAAATTTTTCTTCGCACCCAGGACGAAGAATATTTTCATCACATGTCTTTACCTGAAACATCAAAGATCATGGTTATACCAAATCACAGTTCCTGTTCATAATCATACTAATAAATCCATCTTTGCACTACGACCAAAGATATTCAACAACAGTTTATCTTTGCACTACGGGCCAAGGATATTCATCAACAGACCATCTTTGCACTACAGGCCAAAGATATTCATCTACAATTCATCTTTGCACTACAGGCCAAAGATATTCCTCAACCGTTCATCTTTGCATTACTGGCCAAAGATATTCAACAACAGGTCATCTTTGCACTACGGGCCAAAGATATTCATCTACAATTCATCTTTGCACTACAGGCCAAAGATATTCCTCAACAATTCATATTTGCACTACATGCCAAATATATTAATACCTCAAAGAATATATAATCATTTAAGAATTTATATAAACAATAATTATAACCATGTTGATCATTTCACCTTTGCACTTAAGCTAAAGATATTCAATTATAAATTCAATGGTCATGATCATACCAGTCAACAATTCAACTTTGCACTACTGGCCAAAGAGAACCCATAGTCATGATCATACCAATAATTTACCCATCTTTACACTCAAGCGAAAGAGAATTTCAACATCAAGGTTATAAAAATGTTATATATGATTATAAAAATAATATGGTCAAAACATAGATTTAATTTCAAGAGCAATATTCATAAATCAACTATAATTTGGTTAGAAAAAGAAACCAATTTTGTCGTGAATAGTAACTCATGAATAGTAACCTCGACTCAAAAAGGTAGAAATTCCACAATAAAATCTATACCAATATTTCGGTATAATGATATTGAAAGAATAACATTTCTTAAGCTTATAAACAATTTATTTAAATTGTTTACACTTTACTAATTAATGCATTTAATCATCATAAAATGTCAACTCTTAAGATTTCATCATCAATAGCCAAAACCCTCATCAAAAATCTGCATATACCTCATATAGGATTCTCAAGCCATAAAATCCTATTTTCTAATTTTCTTTCCTCACAAAACATATTTAATTCATTTACTCATAACTAGACCATTTTCATAAAAAATACCAAATCAGTTCCAAAAATATTTCTTTTCTGGGATTTAGCATAATATAGTCCCATAGTGAACATATATTTTTCTCAGAATTTTTAAAAGTCATTTACTATTTTTCATATGGCCAAAATAGCCGAATATTTAGACATTTATCAAAAATTGTACTTTTGTCTAAAAATTCTGAAATTTACAGAGTATACTTCTATCATATACATGTACTCCCAATAAAAATTTCATCAATTTTGGAGTTAACCACAAGGAATTATAAGCTGTTACTTTTAAAATAGTCTTTTCTCATAAAATTCATAACTCTCAATCTATACATCCAAAAATCACCATTTTTGGACACAATCAAGAAAACTCATCAAAATATCATTTCAAATTTTTCCAGAATTTTTGAAGATCAGAAAAATTACGAAACTGAAAATCATAACAACCCTTAAAATCCCTTAATATCTCTTACCTCAAAAGAGCAGTACTTCTGACTGGAATGCAAAGCCGAAGGAAACTTGCACTGAATAGCAACTCTCAAAGTATCTAAATACTCACAAAATATGCTTCATAATATAGAGAGAGAAAGAGAGAAAGCTTATGTTTCTGGTGTGATTTTCAATTCTAACTTAGCCCTCTATTTATAGGAAAATTTTGGTAGGTTTGACCTGCAACCTGATGGCTTTACCTGCTACTATTCCCACCCACCACATTTGAAATATAATTCAGCACATTTCTTCACCAACCACAAGTGGGGCCCACCAATTCTAGAATTTTCCACCAAAATGATAAACTCCGAAAATTCAACAATTTCTGAACCAGTCATCTCGTAAAATTCATAACAAATCATACATTCATTTTTAACGGTTCAAAATTTGTGGACATATACTCAACTTATATATGTATAACATATCCAAATATTACCACGATCCAACGGTCGGATTAAAAATTATAACCCCCGCAAAATATCTCAAAAATCCTGATTTTTAATACCTCCATTCCGACAAAAATACTGATAAAAACCTCAACATTAACTCCTTCATTTTAACCACAAAAATATATCCCTCATTTATATCCACATAAAATAAATATTTTCTTATCATATAAATCAATAATTAATTATTCACAAATAATATTACAGAATCACATTTATGACAACCAGGCCGTTCCCAGGAAAGAGGGGGCTTTCCAATAAGGATTTCTCCTTACTAGCGCGCAATTAGATGACCAAACCTCTCCTTAGACAGAACTTTCTAGACATTGCCAATAATGCTATCTAATAATACTATTCAAATAATATGAATTATTGATCTGATAATGGAAAATACTGTGCAGCAACAATTATTGAACAACAATAATATAAAATTTCAACGTAGCAATTATTGAATCAATAAAATAAAATATTGAACAGTAATTACTGTAACAATTATTGAGTAGTGCCTTCTTACGTAAGAATCAATAATTTCAAAAATACTGTGCAATACCGTGTGCTACTGTGCAATAACGCGTATTACTGTATTTTAACCACCGGGTATTTCAACAGTATTAACGATAACAACTACGCCGTTATTTGTAAAAACTCAAATTTGTCGTTTTTCTTCACCCGACAGTTATTCGTTATGGGGCCCACAAATAGCTGCGCCGTCGTACGAATATTCTCCGACAGAAAGAATATTCCACGACCAAACGAATATTCCCCGACAACAATGATTATTTTATAACCACTTGCTTATTTTGAAAAAAATTTCATATTTCACCCATAACTTTAAACTTTTATCAATTTAACCATTTACTGAATAGTAATTATAAGAAAAATTGAATACTTTTATTTCATAAAATTCGGGGTCTTACAATCTCCCCTCCTTATGAAATTTCGTCCCCGAAATTTACGTACCTGGTATTTCGAAGAGTTGAGAATACCTTGCTTCCATTTCAGATTCTATCTCTCAGATCATCATGATTTCTCCATTGCTCATCTCCCATGATAACTTCATTTGGGTTCCTCATTTGTTGGGAAGTCATGACAACCGCCATCCCTCGAACTACTCGGCTTTGACTTGTCTGGAGCAGCATTTGGTGTCATCATTACCGTTGGAATATACCTTTCTATAGGACATATTCCTCCCTCAACTGCCTCTTCGTACTCCTCATTCATGATCTGAATCATCAATCTTCGATCCATATCGGATTCAGGTTGACCGCTATGTACAGGGTAATTCAAAACTCGATGTTGGGTTCTCCCAATTGCTTTCCAAAAAGAGAAATTCATATCATCTATTTTAGCCTTCTTAGATCGAACATCTCTTTCCACAATATCCACGTGTCGTGCGGCTTTTGCCCATGCATCACTTATTCTCACTCGTTCAATTTTTTCTTCTTTCAGCTCAGATTCCATTTTTATCATCTTATACTCTGCCAAAGAATGCTTCTGTTCAAGCATCACATATCGGGTAACACAAGCTTGAATTGTTGCATCCTTTTGTTCCACGACCGCCTGTCGTTCTTCTGCCTGCTCTTCTAACTCATGAATACGATTTTGAAATTCTACATTTTGATCATATAATACCTCTAATAAACTCTCCTCTGGTACTTCTTCTTCATCTTCTTCCTCAGTCTCAGCTGTTACCTCTACGACTATCTCGGGTGCAACTATCAATTCTTCACTCACCACATAGATATCTCTAATTCCTTCTTCGTCTGACATCACATTATCATGGTTAGTGATTAGAGGTATCCCCACAGTCTCATTCACTCCATTGTTAGCATTCTCAGCTGCCATTCTCAAATACTGCCATAAAATAAGGGTTAATTAAACAAATTAACATATCACATAATATCCCAATATTATGACTAACCAACAAATAAGCTTAGGTAGGACACACTAGCGAAGGATTTACGCATCTCTCCCCTCCTAGTTATATTCCCCGATCTCCACCAGAGATCATATCCCTAAGCTCTGATACCAACTGTAACGACCCCAAAATAGGTTCATTCCACCCAACCCATTCTGAGTCGTCAAATACATGGTACAGAAAACAACTACAACTTTATTACAACAATTGTCGTGCAAAATACAACAACACATATGCTGTGAGTTTGGATACAAATATATACCAAATGTGACTCATGTTCCAACCGTGGACATCACCTCACAATAACACCTTACATAAAGGTATAGTCAAAAACTGTTTTAGAAATTAGAATCTTTGGGAAGTGCTCAAGGAAACCTTCGTACATGGGAGGCCACGCGTCTAGGTTATGATAGATATCATATGGCCACAGAATTATCCTTGGTTGACCCAATAGACCCCAAAGAAAAACGAGAAGATTACTATCATATTCTTCCCAATGGTGAGTCTTCTCTTGACATATCATTATCTCTACTGTCTCTAATTGAGAATTATACTTTAAACAAACACCAAGATTATATAGGTAGTGCTCGTATATATACTCAGCAAGTGGATGAGCACATCCCTGTCTTATGATGACACGAGGTTGTATGTCGTTAGACATCTTGTATGATAGTGGCAAACCACCCTTCCAACGTTGGGTACACCTTACCCTATTGGATTCACCAAATATAACTACTAAATGAACTTTTCTATACTGCTTCGGGAGAACATCCACAGCTAGAGACCACTGTTCTATTTCCCCGTTACCCTCGCTCGACCCAGCTACACTCTTATTACCTGAAAGGAATTGTGAAGCAAAAGGGTGAGCACAACTAGCCCAGTAAAGAATATCATGACTAAAGATAATTAAATTATCAGTAGCCTTCATCAATAATAAATCAGAGATTTAGAACATATGGTAAATGATAAAAATTTCAACCATAGTTGCAGCGGAACGAGCAATCCATTAGAAGAGTCAAATAGACTATAAAGTCTATTATCTTCTCCATGTTAAAAATCCATCAACAATGTTTTATCCCTGTAACATCAATCAACAGTTCCTTTCCACAATCATATGAATAACTCATAATCATAATTGTGATTCTAAATTTTTCTTCGCACCCAGGACGAAGAATATTTTCATCACATGTCTTTACCTGAAACATCAAAGATCATGGTTATACCAAATCACAGTTCATGTTCATAATCATACTAATAAATCCATCTTTGCACTACGACCAAAGATATTCAACAACAGTTTATCTTTGCACTACGGGCCAAGGATATTCATCAACAGACCATCTTTGCACTACAGGCCAAAGATATTCATCTACAATTCATCTTTGCACTACAGGCCAAAGATATTCCTCAACCGTTCATCTTTGCATTACTGGCCAAAGATATTCAACAACAGGTCATCTTTGCACTACGGGCCAAAGATATTCATCTACAATTCATCTTTGCACTACAGGTCAAAGATATTCCTCAACAATTCATATTTGCACTACATGCCAAATATATTAATACCTCAAAGAATATATAATCATTTAAGAATTTATATAAACAATAATTATAACCATGTTGATCATTTCACCTTTGCACTTAAGCTAAAGATATTCAATTATAAATTCAATGGTCATGATCATACCAGTCAACAATTCAACTTTGCACTACTGGCCAAAGAGAACCCATAGTCATGATCATACCAATAATTTACCCATCTTTACACTCAAGCGAAAGAGAATTTCAACATCAAGGTTATAAAAATGTTATATATGATTATAAAAATAATATGGTCAAAACATAGATTTAATTTCAAGAGCAATATTCATAAATCAACTATAATTTGGTTAGAAAAAGAAACCAATTTTGTCGTGAATAGTAACTCATGAATAGTAACCTCGACTCAAAAAGGTAGAAATTCCACAATAAAATCTATACCAATATTTCGGTATAATGATATTGAAAGAATAACATTTCTTAAGCTTATAAACAATTTATTTAAATTGTTTACACTTTACTAATTAATGCATTTAATCATCATAAAATGTCAACTCTTAAGATTTCATCATCAATAGCCAAAACCCTCATCAAAAATCTGCATATACCTCATATAGGATTCTCAAGCCATAAAATCCTATTTTCCAATTTTCTTTCCTCACAAAACATATTTAATTCATTTACTCATAACTAGACCATTTTCATAAAAAATACCAAATCAGTTCCAAAAATATTTCTTTTCTGGGATTTAGCATAATATAGTCCCATAGTGAACATATATTTTTCTCAGAATTTTTAAAAGTCATTTACTATTTTTCATATGGCCAAAATAGCCGAATATTTAGACATTTATCAAAAATTATACTTTTGTCTAAAAATTCTGAAATTTACAGAGTATACTTCTATCATATACATGTACTCCCAATAAAAATTTCATCAATTTTGGAGTTAACCACAAGGAATTATAAGCTGTTACTTTTAAAATAGTCTTTTCTCATAAAATTCATAACTCTCAATCTATACATCCAAAAATCACCATTTTTGGACACAATCAAGAAAACTCATCAAAATATCATTTCAAATTTTTCCAGAATTTTTGAAGATCAGAAAAATTACTAAACTGAAAATCATAACAACCCTTAAAATCCCTTAATATCCCTTACCTCAAAAGAGCAGCACTTCTGACTGGAATGCAAAGCCGAAGGAAACTTGCACTGAATAGTAACTCTCAAAGTATCTAAATACTCACAAAATATGCTTCATAATATAGAGAGAGAAAGAGAGAAAGCTTATGTTTCTGGTGTGATTTTCAATTCTAACTTAGCCCTCTATTTATAGGAAAATTTTGGTAGGTTTGACCTGCAACCTGATGGCTTTACCTGCTACTATTCCCACCCACCACATTTGAAATATAATTCAGCACATTTCTTCACCAACCACAAGTGGGGCCCACCAATTCTAGAATTTTTCACCAAAATGATAAACTCCGAAAATTCAACAATTTCTGAACCAGTCATCTCGTAAAATTCATAACAAATCATACATTCATTTTTAACGGTTCAAAATTTGTGGACATATACTCAACTTATATATGTATAACATATCCAAATATTACTACGATCCAACGGTCGGATTAAAAATTATAACCCCCGCAAAATATCTCAAAAATCCTGATTTTTAATACCTCCATTCCGACAAAAATACTGATAAAAACCTCAACATTAACTCCTTCATTTTAACCACAAAAATATATCCCTCATTTATATCCACATAAAATAAATATTTTCTTATCATATAAATCAATAATTAATTATTCACAAATAATATTACAGAATCACATTTATGACAACCAGGCCGTTCCCAGGAAAGAGGGGGCTTTCCAATAAGGATTTCTCCTTACTAGCGCGCAATTAGATGACCAAACCTCTCCTTAGACAGAACTTTCTAGACATTGCCAATAATGTTATCTAATAATACTATTCAAATAATATGAATTATTGATCTGATAATGGAAAATACTGTGCAGCAACAATTATTGAACAACAATAATATAAAATTTCAACGTAGCAATTATTGAATCAATAAAATAAAATATTGAACAGTAATTACTGTAACAATTATTGAGTAGTGTCTTCTTACGTAAGAATCAATAATTTCAAAAATCCTGTGCAATACCGTGTGCTACTGTGCAATAACGCGTATTACTGTATTTTAACCACCGGGTATTTCAACAGTATTAATGATAACAACTACGCCGTTATTTATAAAAACTCAAATTTGTCATTTTTCTTCACCCGACAGTTATTCGTTATGGGGCCCACAAATAGCTGCGCCGTCGTACGAATATTCTCCGACAGAAAGAATATTCCATGACCAAACGAATATTCCCCGACAACAATGATTATTTTATAACCACTTGCTTATTTTGAAAAAAATTTCATATTTCACCCATAACTTTAAACTTTTATCAATTTAACCATTTACTGAATAGTAATTATAAGAAAAATTGAATACTTTTATTTCATAAAATTCGGGGTCTTACAAACAAAATACAACACAACATTTTATTTCACACATATACTCAGACACTAGTCAATTTTTTCCTCCATTGTTAACCTTGTGATCGCCTGTACTGACTCTCACGCCGGAGCTAGCCCCCGACGGTCAGGCCGTCAAGCTTTTGGTGTTGACTTGTTGAACTGTGCAGGATCAGAGCGTCTTACGTGATTGGGACGTGGGAGAAGATCTTAGCGTTAACACTATCTATCATCATTTCTTTTCTTTTCCTACATTTTGTTATGCTACTTTATTTTCCTTACAAAAACGTTATGTTTATGTTTATTTTGAACTATTTTTTTGTATTGTTTTTAGACTAATATTAGAGTCAAAATAATATTTTTATAATAATATTCATATTCTATTTTTATAAAAAAATACATAAAATTTTTATTTTATTAGTAAAAAACATGTTTATATTTACAAAAATTAAAAAAATATATGTTAACAGTATGTATTTTTCTTATAAAAATAGAATATGAATATTAGTATTCATATAATTAATTTTTACCAAAATATATACTTTAAATATAAACGTTTAGTAATATTTTTGTAAAAAATATTACATACTATATTAACGTTTTTTATAATTTTTGTAAATATTATATTTAGTATTTAATTTTTACTAAATGCATACTAAACAATTAATTTTTTTATGTATTTACAAAAATATACATACTGTAAAAAAATTACAAAAATAGAAGATAAATATTAAAAAAATTACAAAAATAGAATTATACTAAATACACACTGAAATTCAAATTATTGGGTATTTAATTACTAGGAATATAAATTAGTTATATCTCTACATCATAAAACATGAAATTCACGAGAAGTTGGTAATTAAAATAAGAATATTAATAGTACTAAATATAGTTAGTCTTTTCAAAAATAAAAATAAAAATAAAAATATAGTTAGTTATATTTGTGGCAAACGGGCGGGTCCGACCTAAATTGATCGGGCGAGGTGGGCGGGCCAAAAAGGCCCGATTTTTACTAGGTCAAAATTCTGCAGTCTAAAGTCCGACCCGTGGCATGCGGGCTGAGACCAATTTGTCTATTTTATGTTATTTTTTAGATTTGGCCCAAACGGGCCGGTAACGGACTGAGCTAAAAACGGACGGATCAAAAAGACCCAAAAATTTTTAAACTAAAAAATTATAGCCCAAAATCTGGACCGATCCGGCCCGCAGGCTTGGGCCACAATTTGTCAGGTCTAAGTCAACATTCAACCCACTTTTTATGGTATATTTCAAACGTGTATTTGTGACAAACACTACACAAAAAATAAAATGAGACCAACATTTTATTTCTAATTTTTTTTTGTCACGATATCTTCTCACATACTGCAGAGTAATCCTCCAGTATTGTATTTTATATATGTATATATAAATTAATAAAAACTTCAATTCAACGAAAATAATATTTTTTTTATTTTAAAATTAGAAATATAATTTGGCTTTTGAGGTCAAACGATCATATATTAAACTTCATATTGATGTGAATGTATTTAATTTAAGTTGATACAATTATTATAATTGTATAGTAATATATAACAAAAACTATAAATTAAAAAATTTATTTTACTCAAAATTTTTATTAGATATATCAATTTTAAAATTTAATATGTCATCGTTTTATTTGACCTCAAAAATCAAATTTTATATCTAATTTTAAAACAGAATGGGTAATAAAAAGCACCCAAATAAATACAAGACATGTAATTGATCTAAAACCTGCGTTATATTTGTGTTTAGTGACAAATCAACTTTATTTGTCGTACATAATCTCCTTTTTTATATATAGTAATAAAAGAAATTACTACTCCATAATTTATCCCAAGAAGCTCAATTATCTTTTGAATAATCTTATAATCATCTCTGAATCAAACTTCACCAATGATAATTACTTATACCAATATCTATTTAAACTTGGACATGCATTTTTAGCAAAAAGATTCATTTTCTAATTAATTACTGAAAATTTTATTTAAAATATCTAATATAGACTTAAATATCAATAGAAAAAAAATTACTCCATTTATTTCAAAATTATAGATACAATTTGATTTTTAAAGTCAAATGACGATATATTAAGCTTTAAAATTGGCATGACTCATATAAGTTTAAAATGAAATAAATTTTTTGATTAATAGTTTTTGTTATATGTTAGTATACAATTATAATAATTGTATCAATTTAAATTAAATAAATTCACATCAATTTAAAGTCTAATATGCTGACTAAAATTAAATTGTATCTCTAATTTTAAAATTGATATAATATTAAAATAACTCCCTAAAAATATTGTCTGATATCTGTTTGGAAATAAAAGATTTATTTATTTTTAAATTTTTTTTATAAAGATTTGTATAGAATACACTTTGACATAATAAAATATTAATTTTAAAAATTTAGTGTTAATGAAATTACTTAATACTAGTATTAATGTTTATACTTACTCTGTAAACCTTGATATTAGTATTACTACTAGAAAAGAAAAACTCAAATTTCGAAATATTGAATGAATAATATTCAAGTCAAAAGTCATGGCTAACAGTACCAGTTAAGACTCATTAATGGTAACTAGATTATAGTGAGAAAAGAGGAAAGGGAAGATAGATGGAGTAAATGGTGACAAAGATGACGAAAAACAGCAAGAAATAGAGGAGAAAGAATGAAAGAAAGAAAGAGGTAGCTGTAGAGACAAGTTGAGAAGAAGAGGAAGAGACTAAACACGGAAAGAGATGACTTAACTCTCGTGAATTTACTGCTAAAACCCAAAAAAAATCACATACAAAATTGAAAAAACTCTCTCTCTCTCTCTCTCTCTCTCTCCCTCTCTCGTATAACAGCTCATTTTCATTCTTTACTTCTTCCTTTTATATCACGAGATCCCCATTGCCATACCGTTCCCCCCTTCTTTCCCTTTCAGTTTATATAGGCTTTAGATCTCTCTTCATATACTCATCTCCCACCTTTCTTCTTCCCCCCTTATAGTGCAAAATCCTTGAAATACGGATAAGAATTCGGAAGAAATCCTCAAGGATACTTATTCTATCTTCATATATAGACTACATATATATAATGTCGCATTCTGGGAAACCTTTTCATGAAATGAGTCTCGACTCTTTAACCGATCGACTGCAAGACTCATTGAGATTCGAGCAAAACAAGCCCGATTTCAAAGAACTCGATCGGGGTTCACACTCAGCAACAAAACCCAGCACCACTTCCATTTCAAGTCACACAGTTTCTCCTAAGAGATCTAATGAAACTCGTACCACTCACTCGGGTGAGCTTGAAAAGGTCCGATCCGTTGCCACCACCCGTAATTCGAAGCCGGGCCACCGGAGATCAAGTTCCACCGGTGCCCCACTAATATATTCAGGTAGTGCTCCAAGTTTTTACCATAGTAGTAATAGTAGTGGCACTAGTACTAGCAGTAGCACTAGTACTGGTGGCAGCGTTGGAGGTGGTAGCGGTAGTAATACTAGTACCGTCAGTTCAGTCTCGTCGCCAAACAGTATTTTGTATCCAACTGGAAATATTTGCCCATCTGGAAAAATTCTGAAATCTAATATGGGTTCCCGTACTTCAAATCGAACTGAAAAGTTGGGCTCTGGGACTGTTAATTATGGACACGGGAACATAATGAAGGGTGGAGGAAAATTGGAGTGTAATGGGCGTGGAAATGTGCAATATGGTGGAGAAGCAGGGTCGGTAGTCAAGTGGGCAATGATGAGTTCTGATCCGGAGGAGGTAAAAAAGGTGGGTAATGACTTGTATAGGAGAGGGAATTTTTCCGAGGCTTCAATGTTGTATGATCGGGCTATTGGGATTTCGCCAGAAAATGCTGCCTACAGGAGTAACCGGGCGGCGGCATTGACTATGTTGGGGAGGTTGGGAGATGCTGTGAGGGAATGTGAGGAGGCAGTGAGGTTGGATTCTGGATATGGGAGGGCTCATCAGCGGCTGGCCTCTCTTTATCTAAGGTCAGTTTGAGTAATTGTTAAATGCAATTCTTGGTTTTCCAGTTAGTTTGATTTTATTTTTTTGCTGTTGATGTAAGGAATTTGGTGGAGAAATGTGATTGGTGTTTGTTGGTCTATGTTGTGTTTGATAGTGGAATTAGTGCGAATTGAATGTTCTTTTTCTTTGAACTTTCTCTTCATTGATTGGTTTAGTTTGCTGTGCATATAATGCTTTAGCTTTGTTGTTTTGAATTGGCTTGTTGAGTCATATATACCATTTTGTCTTTCACTCTATTATATATCTTGCTGGTTCAATCAATTTTGAATGGATGTTGGATATCTGTGAGGCTAATTCTCTAATTGACTACCAGTGTGAATTAATATTCACGGATTTCTTTTCTTTATTTCTGGTTTTGAGTGGTTAAGTATGTGTTAGTTTTATTTTTGGATTGCATCTGTCGATAGATGGTGGTTGATAGCTGTACCTAGAGCACTCCTAGCTGTTGTTAGTTTTGTCATCATTGTTTTGAGAGTTAAAACAAACTCCTCACCCAATGTATGACAACCATGCTAAGATCTCAACTGAATTTTGCAGCTAAGTTTTGTTGTTTTGTAATTTGTGTATACCCGGTTTCTTTTTCATGATTTTTAATTATTGGGGTTTTACCATTGATTCACTTAAAAAACACATTTTGATTTAAAATTCATTAATTATAAATCTTTCGAGAACAAAATTTGGCTTTCCGAATTATGATCTGTTTTATGCCTTTTTCAGATTCAAACTCAGAGAATCACAGGATGTTGCTTTGATGACTGCAGGATTTTAAGATGTAGATGACCTACTTAGGAACCTTTCAATTCACTACAGTTCAATAATTGTTCTAGGTTTTACTTATTGTAAGGTCAATCTCTTAGTCCATTGAATCACTACAGTGCAATAAATGTCTTGGGTTTTACTACTTAAAAGGTCCATCTCTTATTCCAACGAATTTACTAGGTTGCTTATTTTTATGTTCATGGGATTTGTTTTGGTCTTGTCTCAGACGTCAAGCTGTAGAGTAGTTCCACAAATGGTTGAAATTGCTTTGACCTTGTGTCTACAGGTTAGGACAGATTGAAAATGCCCGACGTCACCTTTGTTTTCATGGGCAACATCCCGACAGAGCTGAACTGCAGAAATTGAATTCATTGGAGAAGCATATTAGTCGATGCACGGATGCTAGAAAGATAGGTGACTGGAAAGGAGTACTACGGGAATGTGATGCAGCCATGGTAGCTGGAGCTGTGTCTTCCCCCCAGGTAAAGATAAGCATGATACATTCTTTTATTATTTCCAATTTTTATGAAAAAAAAATTGGATTTCTGAACAGTTGATGTTACAGATAGTTGCTTGTAAAGCGGAGGCCTTTTTGAAGCTCCAGCAACATGCGGATGCTGACTCTAGTTTATCTGACATTCCTAAATTAGAACCTTGTCCCGCTTCCTGCTCCCAAACAAAGTTTTTCGGAATACTCTCTGAAGCTTATGTGCTGTATGTCCGGGCAAAAGTGGACATGGCATTTGGAAGGTTAGCTTTTTAACACACCAGATAAGGAAAATGCTTGTGGCTCTGGTGTGACTGAGACTGGTAAAATTCTTTCAGGTTTGAGAACGCAGCTGCAGCAGCAGAGAAGGCTTGGCTTATTGATTTTAACAACATAGAAGTTGCAATGTTGCTGAATAATGTGAAGCTGGTATCTCGAGCCCGTTCCCAGGGTAAAGATCTATTCAGTGCAGGAAAATTCACCGAGGCATGCTCTGCTTATGGTGAAGGTCTTAAATATGATTTGTGCAACTCTATACTCTATTGCAATAGGGCAGTTTGTTGGTCTAAACTTGGTTTGTGGGAGCAGTCTGTGGAGGACTGCAATCATGCCCTCAAGATCCAGCCAAATTACACAAAAGCTCTTCTCAGGAGGGCTGTATCAAATGCGAAGGTGAATCGGCTCATATATTTATTTTCAGCTATCTTAATTTATTGGCAATTTTTATTGTGGATGGTATTTTACTTTCTTTCCTCTTTTTCCCCTTGTGGGTGTTATAGCTTGAAAGATGGGAAGATGCTGTTAGAGACTATGAAGTCTTAAGGAGGGAACTCCCAAGGGATAGTGAGGTTGCTGAATCTCTTTCCCGGGCGCAAGATGCACTTAAAAAATCGAGTCGGGATGATATTTATAATATGAAGCCGGTTGTTGCAGGGCCATTTTTTGGTTCTGACAGGGTTAATGGTCTGATATGTTCAACTGGTGGATCGAGAGCAGAGTCCAGCAGAAGCCATAAGAATTGTCACAATCTTTAACATATACTAGACGGTGGCAAGGTGAAGGAGATGATCTGCTGCCCTTGTCATCACGTTGTGGAGTTCTTCATTTGGCAGTTATTGATTGTCGTACAGCTCATACTCTCTCAAGTTCTGCTATCCAATCTTACCTCAATTTAGGCAGGAAATAGCAGTTTTTTTCTTGCAACATAAATCCGCGTTAAGATAGTAGTAATTTCATTCTTTGATAGGTAAGGTAATAATTTCTCAGTTGGCAATTTCTATCGCTTGTTTTATTATCTCTATTGACTTTTGTTATTTGTTCAATTTCTCTAGAAAAAATGGAGAATTAAGGATACAAATGTATAACCTTCTATTTGAATTAGATGACAGATTTATTTATTTATTATTCAATTGTCACCTCCTTTTTATTTCTCTAACTGGCTGTTGATTATATTTATTTTGGGAATTGATATTAATTAAATTAAGTAACTTGTGTTCGTTCATTTTGCCCCATTTGATCATCAGCTAGTTTTTGATCTACCTATTTTCAATCAATTTGTGTTACAATAATTTTGGCCAATTGTCATACTAAACAGTTCATATTAGAGAATAAACAGCAAAACATAAAAAAGTATATGTCGTTGATGATTAATGAACAATATTTATATTGTTAGAATAAATATGTATTTCTGACTGACATAATAATTATGTTACTAACATTATATATGAATGCATGGCCAAAAGGAAAAGAAAATATAATTTAAATATTAGATTATCTTTGTTGGTATAAAAATTTTCGTTTTTATATTTATATATTTTTTCCTCCCTTCCATATCTTCTAAATTCCAGACGAAGCTTTAAAATGGCTTGGAATTTTGGATAGGAGTCTTGCAGGGATAACAAGTTTGATAGACGTCGACAGCCCATACATCCATTCCAGTAGAGCAAGTAAATGTATATGCTTTGGATCCTGCAACTGCAACTATAAAACTTTGTCTTTGACTGATTTTTAGTTATAATAATATTTTCAAATCATTCTTCTTATTATTATAGTTATAATAATATTTGCAAATATAAAAGTTTGTCTCACGTGAGGGAGCCAACTGTCACGTGATTCCAGAACTTTCATTCTTATTTTCAAACCATCGCGCCAAATTTATATCCTAAACGATCAACTATTAGAACCAAGAGAATCCAAAAACTTAACACCGTCACCGCGCACAAAACACACACAGAGATCACGAAATGGCAATGGAGTTTCCTTGTGGAGAATCAGATTTAGGAAACAAGAGGAGGAGGAGGAACAATCTAACGCTACAGAAGTATCTCGATTTCACTAACAGTCATAAGCAATTGGATCTCACCATCAATTATCTCAATCAGGTAATTTATCCTCTTTCTCTCTCCACACATATACATCTGAAATACAATATTCTGAATCTATGAGCCCAGAGATCTATTCTACAATAAGTGTAGATTTAGCCTCATGCGTAGATCATGATGAAGTTTTGTCGATTCATCATTTTCTAATATCTGTTTACTAATTGTAGTGAATTATGTTTGATATTGTTCTTCTTCAGTTGATCGTTTTCATGAACCTCAAAAAATGTTCCATAATATCTTTGATCTTCAGTGAACGGTTTTCATGAGAGACCGCAGCTTCTCTGTTCAACATTGAATTTGCAATTTTTTGATTTATTTATAGTTTTGACTTGGTAATTGTGACAGATTGTCAGGATGCACGGATTTAAGAAGCTGACAACTGAGAAGGCAAGCTTTTATTCAAATCTATAAATTCCTTTCTAATTGTTAATCGTTTCTCTCTCTCTAGAATTACGTACGTGTTTGTTTGTTTGTTTGATTTTTTCGTATTATCACAGAAAGCACTGATGGATGCGGTTGAATCAATTGAGATGATGGATCTGACTCGGTCCACACTTAAGGACGATCGCATATCTTCGTGCGCATTCATCACTCCGGAAGAGGCAATCAAGGACTTAATCGGCCTCAGCTGGATAGAATGCTCTGTCACTTCGTTCAAAACCCTAAATTCGGTGAACTACGATTCAATGAACCTCCAAATTGCCAATAGCATTGCGTCGGCGACGAAATCAGAGTCGGGGAAAAAGCAGCGGAAATTGAGGACAAAGGCACTCAAGGACCAAGTCGACCTCGACGGGAAAGAATGCTCTATCACTTTGTTCAAATTCCCAAATTCTAATTTGCAACCAAAGAAAAAGAAGGCAAAAAAGGTGCCGACATTAATGGAAGGAACGGAATCGGCTTGTTCTTCAGCGATTGATGATCACCGTACTGAGAAGGGTAAGAGTACTGGTGATTGTGCAACTGGTGGTCAGCTTAGCTCGTCTTCTTCCATGGTGATCACCGGACCAATCGTGTGAGATTTCAGTCTGTTTTGAAGTTGATATTCAATCTGATAAATCTCCGTGAACTATCCTGCATGCTTAGAATCATTTTACTTATACTTTTAACCATAATAGTTTTAGCATAAATAAGTTTTGATTGTGCATTGGTGGATAATCAGCAAGTGGAAGATTTCTGGTGATATTCTTCCAGTGGTATATGTTTCCAGAATTTATTAGTACAAGGATCTGTAGTTTTTCTTTCTAAGTAGTAGTGAACGAATTTGCAGTTTGAAATTTTCATGCAATGTATCCTCTGTCATTGTTTCTTTTGATTGAAAATAACATAGATTTTTCAATTACTTTTGTTGTTAAATTGAGCTTCACATTTACGGTTATTCTAATTTCCTTGTCAGTACGTAGAAATTTGAAATTACAGCTTCCTTTATGCAAATAATTGAACTTGTTAGCATCCGCTAATTTACATTATTTGATCTAATTTAAATGAAACATTGCCCATTCGGCCCTTGCCTACTACCGTACGTATAACAGCACTTCTAGATTGGCCCTTTGGATCTTATTGTAATTTTTTTTAATATAAAATTTTATATTTTATAGAAGTCTGATCTGATCATAACAAGTAGAAAATAAAATTCATCAAAAAAAAGAAGAAAAAAGTTTCAGAAGAAGGCAACAACATATATAACTCACATAATAAATATCAGATGATTGATTGTTACATCGAATTATATGTCAGTAAAAATTTTGATTTTGAAAGTGAAGTATCATTTTTGAAACTAGGGAAATTAACAATCATAAGATATCAAAACATAGATCATCCATTAAACACAAATTAACTTACAACTTACTACCGAATACGAAAAGGAACGAACTAGCGGATATATAGAGAGAGAAATGATCCATAATATGTGTTTGCTATTGATGAAAAATGGGCAAATAGCATCATAACCATACATTACATAAATTAAGGGCTGAGATTTAAAATAAAAATTCGCCCAAACCCCGCGAAGCCCAAATCTTAGGAGCAAAACTTGCCTTTCTTTGGGATCCAAGACATTCAGAAGATTATTCAGGTCTTTTATCATGTGCTGCCTAATGACCGTTTCTTCAGGATTCTTTATTGATGTATCTGGCGTAAGCTCCTGTGTCATGAGTGCCAAAACTAGTATAAGAGCATAATGGAATGACAGCCTTTGTCCACAACTTCAAAAACAATGGCCTTTGTCAAATTGTGTTTCGGTTTCTCTATTCTCTATTCTCTATTCTCTATTCTCTGTTTTTCTATAATTGGTTTTTGCGAATTCTTCTTCCGCTAGTTTAACTAGCGGATAGATAATATTTTGGGAACGTTTTGCTGCTTAAATATTTTGGTAATATTTGGGAGGATTGCCTTGCTGTTTAATTGGATTGGTAATATTCGGTAGGATTGCCTTGGTATATTAGAGTTCCGCTAGTTCAACTATTTAATTTATGTAATGTACAGTTACGATGCTATTTGCCCATTTTTCATCCAAACATGTACAAATACATGCTATGCTATGGATCATTTCTATATATATATATATATATATATATATAGAGAGAGAGAGAGAGAGAGAGAGTTTGTATGATATTACAATATTGATCACATTATCGAACAAGCATTAGGATTCTCATCACTGAACGCAGCACCAGTTTGGTGTCCGAAAATGGAGGACGAATGGGAAGGATAATGAGCATAATTACTACTACTTCCATGACTATAATTAGTGTAACCATGCTTGTAGTAGTTGTAAGAGGAGGCAGATGATTGAGGAGCAAAATAGGTGGATGGACCATTGTTATTGTAATTATGATTACGGAGGTCGGGGTTGTAAGGAAACTGCCAGATTTCGGCTCTCCGGCCGGTTTTTCTAACGGTCTTGAGAACCTTTTTCTGGTCCGCCCATCCGGTGACAGTCACCTTTTGCATGGCCATGTCGATATCTACATTGTCCACTCCTGTATGTATGAATTGAGGAGTTTGATAAATTTAAGGGCATTAATTCTTGGAAAGTACTCGCAATTAAGAAGTAGCAACCGATCGAGGAATTAATTAATTTGATAAGTAGGTAGCAAGGAAATTTAATTAGGTACCTTTAAGCTTTTCAAGAGCTTTCCTAATCTTGGCTTGGCAGCCAGGGCAATCCATATGTACTTGCATTTCAGTGGTCTAAATTAACAACAAATTAATTAAATGGCGGATGCTTATATAACTGATTTGTATATGACCATATATATGTGTATGTGTGTGAGAGGGGCCGGGAGACATATATATACCATGGATAAATCATAATTTTGGATAATGTTTTCCAGATGTATAGATGGTCTTCATGTACAGGAGAGAGAGAGAGAGAGCTTACCGTCATGATGATATATATCCGAGTATGAGTATACGCTGAGGACGTACGTTTAATTTGGTTTGAAAATGCAGCTGGTAGATCAAATGATGTACTTGTAATTATATAGAGAATGAAAAAATATTCTAATTATATTTTATTGAATTATATATACGCTACTTCTCCACCGATTCTATTTCCATGTCTCCTCCTCTAATTATTTATGGCTAGGTTAGGTTAGGTTGCTTCTATTTGCCACTAATTAATCCAATTGAAATGCTGTAGAAGCTATGGGCACCACTGATTGACTTTTACTCTTGACAATAATTTAAAATTTAATTGGTTGACCATGCCATGCAAAACGAGTAGCGTGGAAATTAATTCTACATAGCCATTACGCGATGCGAGAGAGGCGGAATGGACGGTTGGGAGTTGCATCTCTCTCATATGATTACTACCGATCTCAATGGATCATGTCCCTTTTTATTTTTAATTTCTCTTTTTCTGGCTGACCAATCTTCGTTTTCCCACACCCGTAAGCATGAGCTCTTAATGAAAAGAAATAATGATACAAATTGTAAGCATTAGCTCTTACGCTCTGTTTCTGAGTTTTAAAATGGACAGAAAAGAAAAAAAATGGACGAAAAATTTAAGTTTTCTTTCCCATTCTTATGTTTCTGAGTTTTTTAATAAACGGAAAAGAAAAGAAATGGATAGAAAACTTGGCCACTTTTCCCGTCAAAGTTTTCCGTCCAAAATTGGCATGATTTGGACGGAAAAGAAATTAGAATAAGTAATATTTTTATAATTCCCATATTATCCTCAACTTTTAATATAATAAATTTTAAATTACAACTCATGTCCTCAATTTTAAATTTTCTATCCTTTTCCATTAAAAACTCAGAAACAACACAAAGAAAAACTTTAAGTTTTCTATTCTTTTCTTTTCTGTTCTAATTTAAGTTTTCTATTCTTTTCTTTTCTGTTCAAAACTCAGAAACAGAGCGTTAATGAAAAAGCTAATGATACAAATTGATACCTATTTTTTTTTATTAAAAGCAGCAGACTAAATGGGCGATTTTGGATGCCAATTTACAGCTCACAGTAAAATAAACATCATATGGTCATATCATTGTTTTCTCATAAACTTATTATCAGATACGAATCAAACAACCAGGTCTCTCAGCCAGTGTTCTGCATCCCAGCTGCGATTCCCTTCATGGTCAAGATAAGAGTATCTTCCAGTCCAGGAGCGTACTCGCTCATAGGGTTCAGCTTGAGAAGTTCTGCAGCAGCTGGTTTGCTCGATTCCATGATTTCCTTTGATAGATGCGGCCTCACCTTCACATCAAAACTGGGGTCACGTATCCGCTTCAATGTGTAGGCTTGGAGAACGTTCAGTGTTGTGATATATGAGTCACGAAGTCGGAGTCTCTGCTTCAAATATGGATCTCCTTCCAAAAGATCTTTGTGCCCCGCAATCTACAAGACAAATCACTTCTCATAAAAAACTGCAATTGCTTCATTCAAATGAAAGGTAGAAGAAGTTGAGGAATGGTGGACAACGGACATTCTTTAGTTATAGTCCCTTCCTTCCAAAACTAGAGATACACTCGTAAAAAGATGACTTTTAACCCAACATCAGTTAGAATTTAGTAGCGACGTCATTTTTCAGTCTAAAACTCAAATTTTGGAAAGGACTTGAAATGAAAATGCATCTCTAATATTGGTAAGGTGGATATAAAGATGGTGTGATCATGGTATAAACATTTTGTACAGTATGTGTAATTTTTCTGCCAGACTGTTTTTTTTGCATTGAGATTTTTTTTCACAAAAATAAAATAAAATTGTATCCATCATAATATGTATACAATCGGCATTTCCAAATTTCTTAGCATTCAATAGTCTTAAGCAAATCAGAACAAGCTGGGGAAAAAAGTAAAGGCAAACTTATATATCTACTACTACTAAATTTTTCTTAATGATTACCTGAAGGAGAAGGCTCTTAGTTTCTTCGAAAATTGCCCTTGAATGCACTCCAAATGGCCATAAATCTTCTGAGACTAGGAGCTTATCATACAAAGCAGCAATCCCTGGGTCTCCCTTGGCAAACACCATTTCAATCAAATCAATTGTCACTCTAAAGAAAGGCCATTCATTGTACATCTCCTTGAGCATTTGAAGATTTCTTATATCCTTCTCAATGACATGCTTAAATGCAGCTCCAAAGCCAAGCCATACTGGGAGATGAAACCTCGTCTGGGTCCATGCAAAAATCCATGGGATTGCTCGAAGAGATTCTATTCCACCACTCGGCTTCCTTTTTGATGGACGACTACCAATATTCATGCGACCATACTCCAACTCTGGCGTTGCCTGAGTATTATAAGGACATGCAATGATAAACCAATTTTCTTGTATGCTTCATGGTGCAGATAATAGAATATAATAGAACCTCAAGAATACTTCAGAACCAGAAAGAAATATAAATTTCACAGGTAACTAATGCTAATTAGCAACACAGTAATAAATTAGCTATCAGTGAAATTATTCAACAGAGAGATTTAACAAAACAGTGACCGAATGGAGATAGTCAGCGAAAACTGAAAATTGTTTTGAATATTAAAAGGTTTTGTTACTATATTTCAATTTTAGTAAAAGGAAAAGAGATGAAAAGATATGAAGGAAACTTACTAGGCGGAAATATTCAACAAATCGAGGTTCTTCAAAGACTACGGAACGATATTCCTTCGTAGCAATGACTGCCATCTCATCCAGTAGTGCACGCCATTCTGGCTTTGGTGAGATAGGAGGATGCATTCCGTGCTCAAGCGTAGCTGCCGTGAATCTTTGAAGTGTTCTAAAACACAAGTGCTCCTCACCAAATGATTGTTCAATAACTTCACCTTGAACGGTCACACGCAGCGACCCATGAATCGTATCTGGTGGTTGAGATAGTATAGCAAGATGGGTTGGACCCCCACCTCGTCCAACTGTCCCTCCGCGTCCATGGAACATTGTAAGCTTTACCCCGAATTTCTTTGCAACCTTTATAAGCTCCTCTTGAGCCTTATATAATTGCCAAGCTGCAGAAAGACGGCCAGCATCTTTGCCTGAATCCGAGTACCCAATCATGACCTCTTGTTTTCCATTGATCCGGTTTCGGTACCAATCTATTGAGAATAGTCGAGCCACAGCAGCAGGTGCAGCCTCAAGATCAGCTAGTTTCTCAAACAAAGGCACAACCCTAAGTGGAATCTTGACATGGCATTCCCGTTGTAGAAGCTCTACAGCAAGAACATCAGATGGAGCAGTTGCCATTGAAATTATGTAAGCACCGAAGTTGTCAGATGGGAGTTCGGAAATGACATGAAAGGTGTCTAACACGTCAGCAATTTCTTCAGTTTTAGGAAGATCAGGACCAAACAGAGGGCGTTTGCCGCCGAGTTCAGATAAGAGCCATTCCTGTCTTCGTTCCTCTGGCCATTCTCGGTAGGATCCAATCTCCAGGTGCTTTGTGATAGCATCCATCACATCCGTGTGCCTATCTGATTCTTGCCGGATATCAAGTCTCACAAGTGAGAGCCCAAAGGTAGAAACTTGCCGTAGGAAATCAAGAAGGCTTCCATCAGCAATTGACCGATCACCACATGAGCAGAGTGATCTGTAACAGAGCTCAAGAGGCTCCAGAAACTACAGGCAAAATAAATCCACAATTAATACCTTCAGATTTAGATGTGTATGCACAACATATTTATGTACTACTCCCTCCATCCCACCTTAAATGACTATATCTTGTTGTTTGAATTTTGACACGGATTTCAAGATATGCCATAAACAAATTTCAGTATGTTCTTAAAAATTCAAAATATAATGTAAACACATAATGAAAATGCAATAATATATTGAAAACATAAATATGTTTTTGGTATCTCATAAAATTCATGCCAAAATACAGCAAAAGAACCCGTAAACTGAACCAGGATGGATATGACACATATGAAGAGACAAGTCCTGAGATCTCATGACAGAAAAATAATCAAAATAATCACATAAAATATGAGAGGCAAAGGGAAATATATTTTCCTCCTACAAAGTAAGGGTAATACATAAACCCTGAACTCATGACAGAATTTTTTTTGATGGTAAACCTGTAAATTGAACCGTAGGCTGATTCAGAGCCTATGCTTATGTTTGTCGGTAAAGTAGTTTATGACTATTTACCTGAGCCTGTACTAGGAGATAAAAAATTACATAATTCATTGTTGATGGGTTAAATTACAATATTACATAAAGTAACAGCATGCAATCCAATTTTTGATGGTTAAATATATAGAGGAACTTTACATTAATAAATTACTAAAATTTTTGATCCTCAAATTGGATTGCACGCTGTTAATTTATGTAATATTGTAATTTAACCCATCAATAATGAATTATGTAATTTTTTATCTCCTAGTACAGGCTCAAGTAAATAGTCATAAACTACTTTACCGACAAACACAAGCATAGGCTCTGAATCAGCATATATAATGTATATATTGTTGGATGTTAATTCAAACTCCACCAGATTTTTGTTCCTAGTTTTCAGCTATTAATTATTTTTGAATAAAATCCTTCTATCTGAAAGATATAATTAAATCAGTTTAGTTTTAATTTTGAATCATGTTGTTAGGCTTATCCTTTATTCTAATGCCTATAAAAAGGCCATCTTGCTATCATATGTAATGCACCACAGATAAATAAAAGTTCAGTTCTTCTCCTTCCTTTAAATATTCATTATTCTGTTTTTTCTTGCTGCTGCGTTAACATATATATTGTTCAGAACCTAATTCACTTCAACAAACATTTCATCAATTATATGAGGTACAGATTCTAATTTTAGAATAATCTGGCTCATTCTGCCTTCCATTTGTCATTTTCACAGCTCGGACTCTGCAACATAACATGTAGATATTCTTTGTTATAGTATCATTTCAGTGGAATTTAGACAGAATGTATAATATTCTAGATCCGAATGACACATAGCCTAACAGCTAAACATGGTCACTAGTGAATGACATAGAAGCAACAAACAAACCTGCTCAACCAAGCAAATAAAAAAAGTTCATATAATAATCAGAACAAACAGACCAATTATATACTGCTCTCTCCACACACACAAAATGATATGGATTGCAGTCATATTTGGCATGTTTTATAAAGTTTATGGAATGAATTGACCTGCTCAACATTAGTGAAAGTTGCATCCTCTGGAATATCAGAGATCCCATTTGATAATATTTGACGAGAACGTTCACGCGTGTGATACAGCTTATCCCTCACATCACCAAGAATAACACGATAGGGCTCATTTGGTGGGATTTGTTTCCAGAACTCTGCAAAATAAAGATTGATGAGGATAAACCTCAGCATTATAAATCAAAAATATTGAGATTTTTTCCCCATGACCAATTGTGATCTAAGCAGGCAATATCTTCTATAACCCAGTCTACTCCACATACACATATAGTATACAAAAAATACCAACAGCAGAAAAGGAAAAAGCGGATTTGAACAACACCCAAATTAAAACATAAAACAAACTAACACAAACTATTTGTGAAATTGTGCAAGCTGCTCTCTCGTAGTAGGTATCTAAAATTTAACATAAACATTAGTCATTCTTAAAACCACTTCTTACTATTAAATATTTTCAAAGATCTAGAGACATTCAGGCTTCGTCTGGTACTTGGAAATGCGGAGGAAAAGAAAAGAAAGGGAAAACAAAAATAAATATAAAAAAGAAAAAAATCTATCTCAACAAAAGTTATATCTAACAATCTATAAATTTAAGAAATCTAATATAAGGAACAATGTTAAAATATAGTGTAAAAATGAATCAAAATGCTTGAATTAGATTTTCTTTTCCTTTTCTTTCCTTTCCCCTCAAGTTTTCCAGGTTCCAAACGGAGCCTCCGGGAATTTTACAAGATCTTCAAGCTTTTTCATTTGAATTTTTAATCACTTTTTGATAAAAGTTCAAAACAAATTCCAAAACTGCAAAGTACATACCAATATAGTGTTTTGCATCTCTCTTTGATGTCCTATGAAGTTCATCTGCACGAGCACAAAGTTCATCGCTGCACCGCCACATTGATAACTGCGAAGATAATAGTTTGGAAACAGAGAAGTGAAACATTGGGCATGAAAAATCCACTGTGTCAGTAATTTTCTCCATGAATAATCATTTATGAGAACCATAAGATTCCTTTTGTTACCTCGAACATAAGATCCTCTATCTGGGAAAAGTACATATTTGCAGCCATCATCCTAGCCAATAAACAGACATCCCGAGTAACTTCAGGAGTCACCCTTGGGTTTCCTGGAGTCCATATCAAATAAATCTAAGTATAGCAACGGACAAGAATTTTGGAGACGTGCATTATTCGAGGTCAAACAACTTTGACATTATTTTGACTTGTAAGCGTGATTGGAAAAATAAACACAGCCTTTGAAGACCTGCTTAAGATTCTCTGTAGTCCATATCGTTATATCTCAGACTAGCAATTGAACTTGCAGTCAAGATAACAGGAACATGAATACTGCATCTAATGTTTCACGTATTGGGGATAAAATACTATTCATACAGGTCCCTCAAAAATACAAGATTGTGCACATCTTTAAACCCTATAACGCAACACTGTTTTCTCAAAACTTCTAGAGATTTTTTGGTCCTTCAAGGCTGCAAAGATTTTCAAGTGTAAGAAGTTTCGATTAAATTAAGTTTAACTCGCACCATGAAACAAAATATTTTACTGTTTCTCCATTCTTAAACTATTATTGAAACAGACTAGTTAAGAAACTAATGATTTAGCCTTGTGGGTAGGAAGTAGAAGTGGAGGGAATAGACGAGTGGAGGTAAAAGAGGAAGTCAATAAGTTATTGCTCTTGCTTGTTAGAAAGGAAAAGGTGAATGGAAGTAAAACCGAGGGCAGCCCTCCCCTTCCCAGCGCACAAAATTCTTCCACCATAAAGTTGAAGGAAAGAGATTGACTTGGGGACATACTTGATAATACTCAATTTTATTTGTTTAATGTTTTCTGATAAGTATGACGATAGTAGAAATAGACCGTTTTGAATACAAGGTCGGTGTACAAGGACTGATACTTACAGGTATTATGGTAAAATTACAAACTACTGGGTCTCTTCACCACCCCTACTTTCTATTCCTTCCAGCTGTACCAAATAATATAAGGTAAAGGAGTCCTCATAAAAAATGAAGCATAAGTTAAACAAAGAATATTTGAGTCTTGCCAAAGAAGTTTCAACTATTTTCTACCCTCTATTTAGTCTATAAAATTAAAATCACCTAGGTGTTTCCATACTTGACAAATGAAAATTTTGTATAAAACTATCATCAAAAAATAATTATTTGTTGAAAGGGTATACCATCACGATCACCACCCATCCAAGAAGAGAATTGAATAAGAGGGGCATTGTAAGGAACTCGTTCATTTATCCCTATATTCTTTAAAGCAGTGTCCACACGGCGCAAGAATTTAGGCACTCCCTTCCAAATTGTCTCGTGGAAGTAGCTCATTCCTGCTCGCATCTCATCCTGCGGAGTTGGTGCAGTTCTCCTGATTTCATCAGTGCGAAATGCAGCTTGTATCTACAAGCAACATTGAAAGAAGTTGGTCAACAGAAGCGAAAAGAAAAACACTAATTTAAGCGAGGATTGTTTCTTATATTCATACATATTTAATGCAGAAAACTTATTTACAAAAAAGTTCGCAGACCAGTTATGTTTGATTGTGACAAGCTCAAGGTGGAATTTTCTGAAAGTTCTAATTGTATACTGCAATGAGGTAAACTCAAGCAAACACTACATTAAAGTCATCTTTAGTAATTCTGTTAGAAATCTAGTATATAGTACAAAATAGACAGACTTTTTTTATAACACAAGTAATGCCCACTTATATTTCCATACACTCCTCTAAGCTCCAACTATCAGTAGTTCTCAAGAAGCAAATGACTGTCAGGTGAAACCTCACTATGAACAAGAATGAATGTGTGTGTGAGAGAGAAAGAGATGCATATTTTGTTTCTTATAAAAACACGTCAATTTAGTCTTAAAAACTTTCGCAGCTGTCAACATCCATCTTTAAACATGTGTCAATAGTTTAATGACTATGATGCAACATTCAAATCTCATTTCATATATATATATATATATATATATATATATATATATATATATATATATTCAAAGTTGCATGGTAGGGCGGGGGAAAAAAAATAGGTGATGCTAGGGGTCTCAAAAAGTGTCTCAAATAATGTGTCGCCATAAGTTAGTAGATCATATGTGATTGATTATGCTATAAATTATGATTAAAATATTCAATGTCATGTCATTTAAGATCCATTTGAGACAAAAAAATTGAGACCCCTAACATTACTAAATAAAAAACTTGTTTTCCATACAAGGCTGGATATACATTAATCACAGTTCTTTTAACCTCCGCCCTCACCACCCAAAAAAGACCATGTTCATATTCATGCTGAACTCTAAAAAATCAGTAATGAGGATTAAAGACATTATGGATTCCAGATTTCAAACTTTTGTAAAGATAGAGGGAGGATACCTGATAAGATAATAGTGGTCGCCAAACTATGCTTCCTATACTCACTAATTCTAAGATTCCAACAGAATGTACTATAAATCTGTTCAGCTGTAATTTGTAAATATGTATATTGCCCACTAAATGACAAGTCAAAACAAAATTCTCAAACTGAAAAGTGGAACCCAACATTTAAAATACGCACCTCTCTCTGAAGAGCCTCATCAAGCTCCTGTTTATCATCAGGAGTGATGTCTTTAGCATACAACTGAGCCAAACAATTCCGAATCCTGGAAAAGATATGAAGGAAGCAAGTGTTAATAGAAACCTTGGTAAAGGAACATAACTATAGTTCTGTTGCCTAGATGGAACCGTGAAAACAGACCTTGCATGCTTCTGAAGCAAAGATCTGCGGACAGACTGTGTAGGATGTGCCGTGAGGACTAAGTCCACTGTCTGGTTCTTCAAAGAGTCAAAAACTTCTTCTGGGGTCTTCTTCAATTCCCCCACAAGTCTCTTGAAGGTCTCTTCAATATCTGATTCGGTTGTTGCATTGGCCTCATCAGCCAAATCACCCTTCTTCAACTTGATCCTTCGTCTGTAAGCTATCTGAACCTCTTCAGCCAAGTTGGCTAAGTTAAGCATGTGGGAGAAGCACTTGGCAACTACAATAGAATCCCCGGCATCTAAGTTCGTCAGCATTCTCCCAAGCTCCTCCAATTTTTGGGGGTCATTGTTACCTTCATACTCAGCAGATAGCTCATAACAGTCTTGTACCTAGTCAGTAGTTGATAGAACCACCAAAAAAAGGTAATAAATAAATAAGAAAACATAAGAGCAGACACTTATGCTTAAAGTTCCATGGGAACGTTGGTTTTGACAGTAAGAAAAAAATAAATATTATAAAAAATAGAGAAGGAAAAAAGTAGTATTTATAGCTGGTAATTCATGAAGCAAGATAAAGTCAGTAGGCTTCACCAAAACAATGCAATCTAGATTATGGAAAGCAAATGAAGAGTTGCTTTAGAGGTCAATGCAGAACCATTATCTCAGACACCAGCATCAAACCAAAAAATAGAAAAAAAAAAGTCCAAACTTCTATGAAGTTATGGAAGAACATTATCTTACACCAGTAATCAGAAGTGGTTTTATTAGTGAAAGTGTAAAGCAAGTGTAAATTTAATCCTAAACAGAAAAATATACAAACAAGTAATCAAAATTAACTGAAGAATGCATAAATCATAAACATCAAAAAAGGATAAAATATAACACCTTTTTTACTTTTTACTTTTTATTTTGGTCCAACTGCAAAGCGGACATCTCTAGAAACCGAAAAGAAAAACAAATTCGCACTCAAAATCAAGTAAAAAGGTACAATCTTGGACAATAAACAAGAAAAGATGTATACATTCACAGTAATGCAGAGTGGGCATCATACAAAACTAACTAAAATTTCATCAAACAAATAAATATTCATGATAACTCAACTGGGTTTCCCATAAATTAACTCAATCATAACTAATCATAAGCTAAATAAAGACATATATACTTAAAATTGTGAAAACAAAATTAAAAAAATCAAACTCAATACCGTTTCTCGAATATCCTCTCCATGCAAGTACTGAAGAATATCCAGAAATCGATCCAACAGCAAAGCATCATACTCCACCAACTTGTCATCTTCAGATACTTTTCGAGGTGCCAATAGCCTCAATTGGGCATCAATTGAAGCCATCTTTTCCAAGTTTCTACTTGCCATTTTTCACTCTTTTCTTCACTCTAATTCTTTTAGTAATTGGCACAGCAACTTTTCAATTAATCAACGAAAATAACTATGAAGGGCACGAAAAGTAGACTGATTTTCAACCACAATTCACAGATTGAACTGGGTTTATGGAAATTTAAGATGAACTGAAGCATAGACGGATTGAGATCAAAATAATGTGCAATTCTGAAATTTTCACAGACAGAGAAAAAGGAATGCAATGAGCATGAATTTCGTGATATCCAGGTGAAGATGAACACAGGAAAGATAAATAATTATGTTCTTTCACGAGAAAGAACACAAGATTACAGAGAGAGAGACTAATAAAGTGAAATTGGGAGTCTCTGTCTTCTTGAAAGATCCCACATGTTCGCTTATTTAAAGGGGTGGATTTATGTTTCAATGTCTTTTTTTGGCAATCTAATTTTTATTTTTATTTAAAAAAATGAATTTAGGCAAATATTCCGTACACCAACTAGAGTCTCATTTATCATATATTTTTATACGAAATACATCTTTTGTTTTTAATTATATTTTTTTAAAATTCAATATTAAAATTTTAGTCATTAATAAAAAATATCTAAAAATACTATTTATTATAAGATTAATTATTTCATTAATTTTAATAAAAATAATTTCTTTTGAATTTAATAATATCTCAAATTAATTTTTAAAAATTAATAATGATCTTATGATTTTATAAATATTCTTTTTATATAAATATGCAACAAAAATATATGTATAAAAATATAAATTTTATAAATAAGACTATTTTATATAGGACGGGATGAGTAATTCTCATGACATTTTTTATTTTTATATTGGTATTTTGATTTTCTTTATAAAAAAATTCAAAGTGGAATTGGGATTGGAATATGCTTATGCTTATGCTTATGGATATTTAGAAGGATATGCAATTCGAATTAAATTTGAAGGGTGATAATGAATTAATTAAGTAGTCATTCAATTGGCGTGGGAAGGAATCAAATTCTCTTTAATTATGGGGTTTATCTTCTTTATTAGTGCTTTTCCTTTTATTAGGAACATCTAATCCTTTTACATTATTAGTACAACAATTTGGGAAATAAAAAGGTAATGGGATTCTAATTCTATTCCCATCATTCAATGTTTCTCCTATTCCAATTAACATTGCCCCCCGGGAATACAAACCCCCTTTTGTTTCGAGGAAACTTAATAGAGGAATCGTATTTAAGGTTTGATTTTTATTTGTTTTAGAGTTATTGTGACAACCCCAAAATAGGTTCATTCCACCCAACCCATTTTGAGTCGTCAAATACATGGTACAGAAAACAACTACAACTTTATTACAACAATTGTCGTGCAAAATACAACAACACATATGCTGTGAGTTTGGATATAAATATATACCAAATGTGACTCATGTTCCAACCGTGGACATCACCTCACAATAACACCTTACATAAAGGTATAGTCAAAAACTGTTTTAGAAATTAGAATCTTTGGGAAGTGCTCAAGGAAACCTTCGTACATAGGAGGCCATGCGTCTAGGTTATGATAGATATCATATGGCCACAGAATTATCCTTGGTTGACCCAATAGACCCCAAAGAAAAACGAGAAGATTACTATCATATTCTTCCCAATGGTGAGTCTTCTCTTGACTTATCATTATCTCCACTGTCTCTAATTGAGAATTATACTTCAAACAAACACCAAGATTATATAAGTAGTGCCCATAGATATACTCAGCAAGTGAATGAGCACAACCCTGTCTTATGATGACACGAGGTTGTATGTCATTAGACATCTTGTATGATAGTGACAAAACACCCTTCCAATGTTGGGTTCGCCTCACCCTATTTTCTTCACCAAATATAACTACTAAATGATGACCACCGTTCTATTCTCTTGTTACCCCCGCTCGACCCAGCTACACTCTTATTACCTGAAAGGAATTGTGAAGCAAAAGGGTGAGCACAACTAGCTCAGTAAAGAATATCATGACTAAAGATAATTCAATTATCAATAGCCTTCATCAACAATAAATCAGAGATTTAGAACATATGGTAAATGATAAAAATTTCAACCATAGTTGCAGCGGAACGAGCAATCCATTAGAAGAGTCAAATAGACCATAAAGTCTATTATCTCCTCCATGTTAAAAATCCGCCAACAATGTTTTATCCCTGTAACATCAATCAACCATTCTGGTCCACAATCATATGAATAACTCATAATCATAACTGTAGTTCTAAATTCCTCTTCTCATCCAGGACGAAGATAATTTTCATCACCTATCTTTACCTGAAACATCAAAGATCATGGTTACACCAAATCACATTTCCTGTTTATAATCATACTAATAACTTCATCTTTGCACTACGGCCAAAGATATTCATTTGTATCACCAGTTGGTCATGTTTATCTCAACATCTGTTCATCTTTGCACTACTGGCCAAAGATATTCAACAACATGTCATCTTTGCACTACGGGCCAAAGATATTCATCAACAATTCATCTTTGCACTACAGGCCAAAGATATTCATCAATATTTCATCTTTGCACTACAGGCCAAAGATATTAATATCTCAAAGAAATATATAATCATTTCAGAATTTATATAAACAATAATTATAACCATGTTGATCAATTCACCTTTGCACTTAAGCTAAAGATATTCACTTATAAATTCAATGGTCATGATCATACCAGTCAACAATTCAACTTTGCACTACTGGCCAAAGAGAACCCATAGTCATGATCATACCAATAATTTACCCATCTTTACACTCAAGCGAAAGAGAATTTCAACATCAAGGTTATAAAAATGTTATATATGATAATAAAAACAATATGATCAAAACATGGATTTAATTTCAAGAGCAATATTCATAAATCAACTATAATTTGGTTAGAAAAAGAAACCAATTTTGTCGTAAATAGTAACTCGTGAATAGTAACTCATGAATAGTAACTCGTGAATAGTAACCCCGACATGAAAAAGGTAGAAATTCCACAATAATATACATATCAATATTTCGGTATAATGATATTGAAAGAATAATATTTCTTAAGCTTATAAACAATTTATTTAAATTGTTTACACTTTACTAAATAATGCATTTAATCATCATAAAACGCCAACTCTTAAGATTTCATCATCAATAACTAAAACCCTCATCAAAAATCTGCATATACCTCATATATAGGATTCTCAAGCCATAAAATCATATTTTCCAATTTTCTTACTTCACATAACATATTTAATTCATTTTCTCATAACTAGACTATTTTCATAAAAAATACCAAATCCGTTCCAAAAATATTTCTTTTCTGGAATTTAGCATAATATAGTCTCATAGTGAACATATATTTTTCTCAGAATTTTTAAAAGTCATTTACTATTTTTCATATGGCCAAAACAGCCGAATATTTAGACATTTATCAAAAATTATACTTTTGTCCAAAAATTCTGAAATTTACAGAGTATACTTCTATCATATACATGTACTCCCAATAAAAATTTCATCAATTTTGGAGTTAATCACAAGGAATTATAAGCTGTTACTTCTAAAATAGTCTTTTCTCATAAAATTCATAACTCTCAATCTATACATCCAAAAATCACCATTTTTGGACACAATCAAGAAAACTCATCAAAATATCATTTCAAATTTTTCCAGAATTTTTGAAGATCAGAAAAATTACGAAACTGAAAATCATAACAACCCTTAAAATCCCTTAATATCCCTTACTTCAAAAGAGCAGTACTTCTGACTGGATATCGGATATGATGCTGAAGGAAACTTGCACTGATGAATAGAAACTCACCAAGTATCTAAAAACTCACAAAATATGCTTCATAATATAGAGAGAGAGAGAGAGAGAAAGCTTATGTTTCTGGTGTGATTTTCAATTCTAACTTAGCCCTCTATTTATAGAAAAATTTTGGTAGGTTTGACCTGCAACCTGATGGCTTTACCTGCTACTATTCCCACCCACCACATTTGAAATATAATTCAGCACATTTCTTCACCAACCACAAGTGGGGCCCACCAATTCTAGAATTTTCTACCAAAATGATAAACTCCGAAAATTCAACAATTTCTGAACCAGTCATCTCGTAAAATTCATAACAAATCATACGTTCATTTTTAACGGTTCAAAATTTGTGGGCATATACTCAACTTATATATGTATAACATATCCAAAAATTACCACGATCCAACGGTCGGATTAAAAATTATAACCCCCGCAAAATATCTCAAAAACCCTGATTTTTAATACCTCCATTCCGACAAAAATACGGATAAAAATCTCAACATTAACTCCTTCATTTTTTAACCACAAAAATATATCCCTCATTTATATCCACATAAAATAAATATTTTCTTATCATATGAATCAATAATTAATTATTCACAAATAATATTACAGAATCACATTTATGACAACCAGGCCGTTCCCAGGAAAGAGGGGGCTTTCCAATAAGAATTTCTCCTTACTGGCGCGCAATTAGATGACCAAACCTCTCCTTAGACAGAACTTTCTAGACATTGACAATAATGTTATCTAATAATATTATTCAAATAATATGAATTATTGATCTGATAAAGAAAAATACTGTGCAGCAACAATTATTGAAACAACAATAATATAAAATATCAACGCAACAATTATTGAATCAATAAAATAAAATATTGAACAGTAATTACTGTAACAATTATTGAGTAGTGCCTTCTTACGTAAGAATCAATAATTTCAAAAATACTATGCAATACCGTGTGCTACTGTGTAATAACGCGTATTACTGTATTTTAACCACCGGGTATTCCAACAGTGTTAACGGTAACAACTACGCCGTTATTTGTAAAAACTCAAATTTGTCGTTTTCTTCACCCGACAGTTATTCTGCTATGGGGCCCACAAATGGCTGCGCCGTCGTACGAATATTCCCCGACAGAAAGAATATTCCACGACCAAACGAATATTCCCCGACAACAATGATTATTTTATAACCACTTGCTTATTTTGAAAAAAAAATTTCATATATCACCCTTAACTTTAACATTTATCAATTTAACCATTTACTGAATAGTAATTATAAGAAAAATTGAATACTTTTATTTCATAAAATTCGGGGTCTTACAGTCATGCTATAATATATGTATTCTCAAAGTTTTAATCGAATTATAAATGCGCTTTTATGTGAACATAGGCATAAGATTAAAAAAATTACGAATTATCTCGTCAAAATTAATTATGCTTTATCGCACAGACTTTTATATTGGTCGCAATCAAATTTCGTAACATATTTGTGGAAATGTATATTATTTTTCTTTATTTTATAATTTAAGAACTTATTATACTATTCGTAACATATTTGTGGAAATGTATATCATTTTTCATTATTTTCGTTAATGAAAAATAAAAATGTCATTAATGAGTGAATGTATCTATAGACAAGTTTAAATATAACAAGTTCACATATTCCTTTTCTCTATAATATATATATATATATATATATATATATATATATATATATTATGTAGTTAAATATTATACTAGAACGTGAGCATCTCGCTTTACTAAGGGTGTGAGTTCCTACCTTTTAATATTTTACTTTAACATCTTTTATTATCATTATCAGTATAATATGTAAATATAAAGTTGTAGGGTGATAATATTTTATTGTGAAGTTTGTATTTTTAGCTACAGAGTGTAAGATCATATATTTGAATTTAATGTTGAGAGATTCAAAATTTATTTAAATTATTATGTAATTCATTGTAAGCATATCACTTCAAATTATGGACGTTAAAAAAACATAGATTAGATATAAAGTATTTTTATTTTATTTAAAAAAAAAAGATTATAAATACACAAAGAAAAACACTCATTATAGAATTATGTGTAGATATTCGTTTAAAATCTTAATATAAGTTATTGGTTAATTTTGTTTCACTTGAAAGAAGTAGATAATCAAATAGAGATAGATACGGTGAAGACGAAGAAGCCTCTGCCAAAGATCAATACAGATACTGACCCACCCCTTCTTGTTGCTTGATTTTCCTTTATATGAATTGGGGGTGGATGGGTTTCTAACCATAAGCACATTCGGCCTTATTATATTGGGCTGAGAAATTTCCATTCATGACTTTTTAGCTTGTTTGGGCCTATTCAGTCCAATGGCAAAAAATTTCCTTAACAATAATTAATAATCTATATCCATTACTGACATGGAAAGTAAGAACTTGATGAATCACTTAATTAGTAAAAGATAACATTAAAAAAGACATAATAATAATAATAATAATAATAATAATAATAATATATTCGATATCTCAGGTTCCATTCTCATTTAGGTGAGTGAATGATGTACTTGATTATCAGATTAATTGTACTCTGAATTCAAAAAAGAAGAAGTAACATTAACAACCTAAAAAATAAAATTAATTCAATCCTCCAGTTTTATCACATGCGTTAATTATTATTATTCTTGAATTAATAGTTTTTTAAATCAAAGATCCAATTAATGTAAACTTTTTAGGGTAAAAGGTATTACACCCTCTCTATTCTTATTCATTCAATTAAATTAAGATAGTGCTTTGTTGCCCCTCCAACACAATTAGTGCTTTTGAGGTAAACATAAACAACCCATTTTCCATTTTTTTAGGCCTGGTAACGCCCCATCCCTGGCCCAGCTAATTAGTGTCAATCCTTCATTCGACCCGACCCGACCCGACCCGACCCATGAATTGAAACCTATAAAGTAACTAAACTTTTTCTTTTTTTAATTCACAAATTAAACTCTACACACTTAGAGCACTCTTATGCCTTGAGAAAAAATTGCTGCATTATACATTACAACATATAAATATGTTATTAATTCACTACATTTATTTACACTAATATAAACATAAAAACATTGTTCTGGTACATTGAAAATTATAGACAATAGAAATTTTGAAAACATTGTACATATAATAGCTAGATAAGCGAGTAGGGGTACGGTAGAATTGCATAACAGATCGGTCTGAATTTGTCAAGTTTTGGCAGTTGATCATGTCAAGTCTTGAATTTGGGCCTTCAAGGCCATGTTTCTTCCATAAAAATCTTATCTGTTAAGGCCTGTAGGCCAGGCAGGCCGAGACTGGTCCGTTCTCATACACTTATTTTTGAATCAATTACATATTCTATTATATTTTTTTTTATTTTTACATATTTGGATCGGTCCATACTTGAGATTTCCGGACTTGTCGACCAGGCCTTGGGCCTGGCCCCTTAGGCCTTACTGCCTTAGCTCATACCTTATAGCCTCATAAGCTTATTTATTTTAGGAACAATTACATTTTCTATTACATTTTTAAAAATAATTACAACAATAGTGCACTCATAAAATAATTATAAAAGTATTACATTTCCTATATTTATTTACAAAAATAATACATTTGTCCCAAACTAAGGGTTCAGAGTCATGATTTACGTAGAGAGAGAGAGAGAGATCACCAAAATATGTTTGATGAGTTTCAATTTCTACTCTCATCTAATCTTCTTTCTTCTCAACAACCAATGTTGCTACTTTTTTTCTTTTTCTTATTCTTCTTTACTTTCACTATCCTCTCTAATCTCTATGAAACTATGTAAGCTTCAGTGTAGGTGTATTTAGTTAGAGAAAATTGTGAGATCTGGAAGTGTAGAAAATAAGAAGCGTTTGCATTTGTGTTTCTCCTTTTCCTTGGTAGAAAGTGGTCGCATAGATCAGATGTGAAGATCCTGCTTCCTTTACACAAAATCTTATCTCTCAATTCCAAGACTCCTTGAAATATGAAATTAGGATGACCACGTTATTCTTTGTAGCTTCTGTCACTTTACATCGCTGTTAAACTTCTAGATATTTCGTTCACTACTTGAACATGTATCTGTTTTTGGTTAGTTGTAAAGTTTGAAGCTTATCCCTTTCATATGTGATTTACTGACTCAAACACATAGTTTTTATCATGGAGATTATGGGCTTTTTTCTTCTTCTTTTTTTTAAGTAGAATATGAGTTTAACATGGAATTATAAGGGGGTGTTTTGGGTGTAGTTTTTTCATAGTGCAGTTGGTAGCCAAACATTCGTACTAAGGTAACCAATTTAGTTTTGTTAAGTTACCAATTTATTTTTGAATGTGATGCAATTAGTAGCCAAACTTTCATAAAATTGGTTGCCAAACTTTTAGACCAATGTAACAAATTCATACTCTAGGTGTTGAGGTAGATTTGGTTATCTTGATATAAAGGTTTGGTTACCTTGGTATAAATGTTTGGTTACCTTGGTACAAAAATTTGGTTATCAATATTACATTACACATCACTCTCTTATATCTCTCTTTCCTATGCAGTGTTCTATTTTTTATTTACCTTCATGAAATTGATTGCCAAACTTTTAGATCAAAGTAACAAATTCATACTGCAAGTGTGGAGGTAGATTTGGTTACATTGATATAAATGTTTGGTTACCTTGGTACGAAGGTTTGGTTATCAATATTTCATTACACATCACTCTCCTATCTCTCTCTTTCCTATGCAGTGTTCTATTTTTTATTGGTTACCTTGGTATAAACGTGGACATGGTTGTAATAGAGAAATGAGGTCGAAGCAGAGAAGGTTCAAGAGGAGGAGGAAGAGAGAGAAACTGATAATGGCGAATCGGTTGAGGACGAAGAAAATGTCATATTGCAATTCAGAATCTTCCTCATCAATGTGTATATCGCCATATTCATTTCTTTGGCCACCATCTTTTACAATTTATTCAGTGTCCTCAATGTCCTCCTTACTCTGACTGCTTTGTTCGTCTCCGCCATTAAAAGGGAAGATATACAGATAGCGTCTCCATTTAGCAGAGAAATTAGGATGAAATGGTCTTCAGATTTGTTTGTTGGCGTCGTGATTTTTGAATATTTGGGTTAGTTGGTAACTGTCAAACTAAGTGGAGTAATTTTCTCCTTAAATTAAGGGTTTTCTTTTTTTGTTGGATGTATTGCACTATTGTTGATATTATTATACAGTTTTTCACTGTTAATATAATTATTTGGTTCATGCACTATTCTTATAATTACTTTCTATTTATTGTATACTTATATAAAAGACCCTTTATTTTACTCCCTCCGTCCCAAATTATCTGTTGTTTTAGCAAATAAATTTTATTCCACAATATCTGCTTTTTCAAGATTTCAATGCATTTTTTCCCTTTATTTTCTAAGTTTGCCCCTTTACCCTAATTAATGATAGTTATTACTCTCATTCATGCCTCTCCTCTTTTTTAAGCATCTTTTCATATTCCCACCAATAAAGATTCATGCGCAGAAAATAAAAAAGTCAGCACATAAGGGTATTTTAGTATTTTTATCACATATATTGGTATGTGTGTGAAACTCTAAAAAAGCAGATAATTTGGGACGGACGGAGTATTTGTTTTCTTTTGGTCCAATCCATCATGACATCATCTTCCGAACTTTTGTATTAAATGTTTCAAACATTAATAAAGGAATATAAGATAATTTGTTTTTCATTTTTTTGTATTCAGGATCTGTTCCTGACTTAACTTTTGAAGTCACTTTTGTGCAACTCTAGAAATAGCGAGTATAATAGTACTTCCTCCGTTCCATTATATCTGACGTTTTAGAGTGTTTTATTTTTCCCAAAATATTTGACGTTCTCCAAAACCAAGACTCTTTTGCCTATTTTTTTCCTTCTTTAACCATCCTTCTCTAGCACAATTAATACTCCTATAGTCCAACAGAGCGGGCAGAGGAGCTCCACCACCATTAATACCCTTCCTTCTCCACCTTCCTTCGCATCCTGATTGAATCCGGCATAGGAGCTCCACCATGGCTAAGGCTCTCTCCGCGTCGCATTTCTCAAAATCTGGCAATCTGTCGATGAGCGCCTCCACCGCCCCGGCTATGACGGCGTTGTGCTTGTGTTATGATTTCTGCTCGCAGATCCAGTGATCTGGTTCCAGCGACGACGGGTGATCTCGTTCCAGCGACGATCGGTGATCTAGACTACAATCCCATTACCATTTGGTAATCCAAAATTCATGCCTTTGTAAATATCGGGTGTAGATACTATAATTCCATTACCATTTGGTAATCCAAAATTCATGCCTTTGTTACTGGGATTACTGTTTCCGGGTTTAGCAACTTGGGCGTGATTTTCTTTTGGTTTTTCTTCCTCAGATCGCCTATCAATTTCATGGCTTTTTCTGTGCTTTATGATGAAAATTTCCGTCTTGAAAGATTCTTGTTCTGGTTTCTTTTTTTCTGGTTCGATATTGGATTGGATTTGAACGGGTGGGTCTGGAAGTGGAGAGGGAGAAGAAGAACTAATGCTTTTCTTGCTGAAACAACTACCCATTTTCCTCTCCAATGAGATGGAGTAAATATCAGATTGAAAAATGGAAAGAGAAAAGATTTTTGGTAAGGGGAGAAGGGAAGGGTTCGGTAACCGAGAAATCCAAAATGGGGGATAGTTTGAGTATAGAGAAATCCAAAATGGGTTGCACCAGAGCGTCTTTCTTGCAATTTGTTTTGTATTATTCTCTGGGACGATTGAAGCTCTCTACTTCTCTGCGTCTCTATTTTATTCCCAAGCGAAGATGAACCGACAGAAGAACAGATAGAAGAATTATTAATTAAGGGTAAAACAGTAAAACTGCATCTATTCTTAATCTAAGTGAAATACTCTAGAACGACAGATATAATGGGATGGAGTATAATACAATTTTGAGGTGCCCACTTATCCATATCTCCACTAAGGTGAGTCAGAAAATTAAGCCACCTAAGAAAATTCAAACCTCAACTCATTATCGAACGATCCAGGTGGATCAGGTGGATTGGCGTTGGCCCATTGGTCCGTAACTTGCCCACTTGCAGCATGGCTTAACGATCCAGGCCAGGCCTCAGGTCGGTCCAAGTTTCAGGCTGAAGGCCAGGCCAGTTCGAGCTTTTTGGAAGGCCAGGTCAGACCGGATATGAGCTAAAAAAGTGAAGTCTGTTAGTAGTTTGTAGGCCGGATCAAGGCCAGACCGCAAGCCATTTGTCAACTCTAGGGTAAGGGTACAAGAGGATAGAAAGAGATTCATATTGTTCCTAAAATGGGTACTTTACAATAATATACAATATTTAGTAAGTAATTACACTATTAGTGCATTACCAAAATAATTATAAAAATAATAACTATCCCATATTTATTTATAATATTAGTGCAATTAGGATTAGTGCATTAGGATTCCTTAATTTAGGGAGTTAGTATAGAATTCAATTCATAATATTAAGGAAACCTAAAATCAAGGATGAATAATTGTCATAATTAATTATTCAAATTCAAATATCTTGGATCTAACAATAAAAATAAATTCCCATCAACCCGACCCGCTTTTGGCAGGCGGAACACTTGTTCGCCCTGACGACCGCCGACGACTCTGTCACTGCCGACACCCCTCGTCTCCAGAAGATTCAGGCAAAGAGATTGCCGAAGAAGACAACAAAACTAGCACCGGAGCCGGCGAGGGAAATATTGAGTTTTCGACGGCGGAGTTGGCAGATTTCTCTTGCTCCAGTTTTATGGATATGTCTCGGTAGCACTTGGAACAAAAATTCTGGGTGGCTGTGGGTGGTCTGGAGCGTTTATTTGCTTTTGTATATATATATATATATATATATACATTCATATATATGAACTGCATGTCGAACTCTGTTCGATGAGCCTAGACTTCGGTCTGGAGATGAACACGTTGATGAGAGAAGGACTGCAATATATAGAGATATTAATTACTTAATTTAATAAGTAAACTAATACTAATTCCCTAAATTAAGAAATCTTAATTGTATACTAATTTCTTATATTAAGGAATTCTAATTGCACTAATATTGTAAATAATATGAAAGTGTATTAATTATGTAAATATTTTATGAATACACTATTGTTGTAATTATTTAAAAAAATATAATAGAATATGTAATTGATCCTATTAATAATCGATTTTTACTATGGTGAAACTTAAGTGAATTTTTTTCGGGTCAGGGTCAAGGTCAAACAAAATTATTAGATTTAATCGTATATTTATTTAATTAGTCTAAAATAAATGATAGTCCAACATCTATTGAATTTTTTTCTTAATATTAAGATTTGAATGGGCACAAACATATTTATTAGAATTATTTTTTTTGTTATTAATTAAATTTAAAAGATTGAAACTTATTATCAGGGGAAAAAATGTATAAACGTATTAAATACAAATCTTAATATTAAGAAGTAAATAAAAGCAGACGAACATAACTCTTATTTTTAAATAAGTATTATATATATCTAGGGCCAACATTCAACTACTAAATCCCTCCAAAACACATCAAAATCCAATTGAAGTGAGGGCAACCAGCGACAAAGCTACCAGCCTAAGATGATGCTGATTTCTTTGAGTGTGGGATGGAGTATAACAGGGAGAGAGAGAGGATCTAAAAAACAGTAAGTATGCACTAAAAAGATTGAATGAATATTTTTATAAAACATACGCCATTTATAATATTAAAAACAAAACAAATCGTTAAAATTAAAAATTAAAAATCGACGTCCGCCACTAATACTAGCGGATATTTAAAAAAATCCCTAATCAGAATAACAATTTGATTTTACCAATAAATGTCTATAATTTATTAAACAGGGTTTAGGATTTATTAACATTATTACCCCTGTTTAACAAACTTTAAATCCTGATTAATAAACCCAAAATATTTATTAGTTAGCCGTAAACATTTATTAGTAAAGTCAAACCTTATTCTGATTAGCATACGTTACTATTAGTAACGGATGATATTATTTTATTTTTTTACTGTTCGCTACTAATAGTAGCGGAAGGATGTCAATTTTTATTTTCTAATTTTGATCGTTCCTTCATTTTTTTAATAATATAAATGGTGTATACGATTCATAGCAAATATATAAGAAATAAACCAAGTGTCATTACAAGTTCTTTTTGTGACGCCCCCAAAATAAGGTATACATCACTCATCTTGGGTCGTCAGATACATAGTACAGAATACAAATACAACTTAATAATACAACTGTCGTGTACAATACGACAAAACATAAACTGTGAGTTTGAATACAAATATTATCTTCTAGAGAGTATTCATACTCAAAAGGAGTCCTCATTACATTTATTAGCACACCATTACATAGAATAGTGAGGACTACTAACTAATACTATTCTTCGGACCATCACTCCGTTCCCCGACTTGCCCCAGCTACGTTCTCATTTTCTGAAGAGAACAGTGAAAGAAAGGGTGAGCTCAACTAGCCCAGTAAAAAATATTATGACTAAGATAATGCAGAATAAATTATCATTAGCCTTCAACAATGTTAAACTGATAAAATATAATAGACATCAAGTTTAACTGTAGCGGAACAAGCAATCCATTAAAAGAGTCAAGTAGAAAATAAACTCTACTATCTTTTATGATTTAAAAAATTTTTCAACACTGTGATCGCTGAGACTCAGCTTAATAAAATAATCCACATCATCGAATCACCCCTGCACTACGGCCAAGGATATTCGTATATTCATTAATGGTCATGATCATGCCAACAACTGTCCATCAATGCACTACGGCCAATGAAGACTTTTACCACATCATTTGTAACATTACGGTCATGATTATACCGAATAATCCCTGGTCATAATCATACCAAGTCCATCTATGCACTACATGCCACAGATGGCTTTTAACATTTTATAAACACGAGGATGATGACAATGATATAAGAATTCAATAAAACAAGTTCAAGAATTAATTTATCTAGGAATTAACAACGTCCAAATTGTCAACATGATACTGCATTGTGGAGTAAAATTCAAGAATACTTAGAAGAATATTTTCATGAAAAAATACTGGATGAAACGCAACTATCAAGGATATTCCACAAATTTCATGGAGTATAGAAGTCAAAACTTAACCAACTGAGTACAATAAAGAATGGAATAACAAAAGAAATCACCATGCATGCGATAGACCGCACAGACAGGTTATTCCAATAGAATAATAAATAATAGAACCAGGTCCGGCGTAAACGCACAGACATGATATTCCGACAGAATAATAAATAATGGAACCAGGTCCGGTGTAAAACACACAGACAGGATATTCCAACAGAATAATAATAAAACGGAACCAGGTCCGGTGTAAAACACACAGACAGGATGTTCCAACAGAATAATAAACGGAACCAGGTCCGGTGTAAAACACACAGACATGATGTTCCAACAGAATAATAGAAGAATGTCACCAAGTATAGGGTAGACCGCGTATACTGGTTATTTCAACAGAATAATAACAAATGGAATAACAGAAGTTCTCTTCATGAATATAAAAGAAATAATATTCCCTACCTTAAAAGAACTGGATATTGGAAAAGTGATGTAGCAGAATACTTTTATTCTCTCTCTCTTATTCTCGCTATACTTTCTCTCTCTATAGCTTGAATGAATTCGTGAAAAATAATGAAGCCCTAGGCCTCTATTTATAGAAAAACTGAGGGTGGCTCTTGGTCTTAACGAAGGGTCAAATGACTCTTGGTCTTAACGAAGGGTCAAATGACTCTTGGTAATATTGAAGGGACAACTACTATTGACGAAAGTAATTACTATTGACCAAGGTAAATACTATTGACGAAGGTAATTACTATTGACCAAGGTAAATACTATTGACGAAGGTAATTACTATTGACCAAGGTAAATACTATTGACGAAGAGACTCTTAGATGATGACATATGGCCCCCCATAAAATAACCAAACTTACTACAACGTCTCAATTATTGATTTAATAATATAACATATTATACAGATGATACTATGACAATAATTTAAGAGATATGATGCAGCAATTACTGTAGCAATAATTGAGTATAGCTGAGTGACTTCTCACGTAAGCATCAATAATCAATACCGTGTGCTACTATGCAACCACGCGTATTACTGTACTTTTACTACCGAGTAGTTCAACAGTTTTAACGGTTTTAACGGTAACACCTCAGCCGTTATTTTTATAGAAAGATAATTCTATCGTTTTCTCAATCCGACAATAATTCCGTTATGGGGTCCACCAATGATTGTGCCGTCGTACGAATATTCTCCGACAAAAAGAATATTCTCCGACCAAACGAATATTTTATAACAACTTGCTTACTTTGCAAAATTTATAAATATTACCCACAACTATAACATTATATCAAATTAACTCCATAATATTCAAAAATGATATTTATAGAAAATTCATCTTTATTTATAAAAATTGGGGTCTTACAACCTCCCCTTCTTATGAAATTTCGCCCTCGAAATTAGGGTACGTACCTGGTATGTCGAAGAGGTAAGGATACCTTGATTTCATTTCTGATTCTAACTCCCAAGTCATTTCCTCAACATCGTGGTTTCTCCACAAAACTTTGACTTGAGGTATAACCTTGGAGCGTAGAATATGTTCCTTCTTATCCAAGATTTGAACAGGAACTTCTTCATACGTCAAATCCTCCGCTATTTCGTCCGGTTCTAACTCAATAATGTGGTTCGGGTCTTCCACATATTTGCGTAACATGGATATGTGGAAAACGTTATGAACACGAGACATACTTGGCGGTAAAGCGAGTCTATAAGCCACAGTTCCTACTCGATCGAGGATTAAAAATGGACCGATGAATCGAGGATTTAGCTTTCCTCTCTTTCCAAATCTCGTAACTCCTTTCCATGGAGCAACACGTAAGAACACATGATCTCCTACATCAAATTCCACGTCCTTTCGATGAAGATCAGCATAACTCTTTTGTCGATCTTGTGAGGTTTTTATACGTTGTCGGATCGTTTGAATCTTTTCTGTAGTCATACGTACCAACTCCGGTCCCAACAACGTTGCTTCGCCCACCTCATCCCAGCATACTGGAGAACGACATTTTCTTCCATACAATGCTTCGAATGGAGCCATGCCAATACTTGCTTGATAACTGTTGTTGTAGGAAAACTCCACCAATGGTAAGAACTTGTCCCAACTTCCCTTGAAGTCAAAGACACAGAGTCTTAATAGATCTTCAAGAGTTTGAATAGTCCTCTCTGATTGTCCGTCCGTCTGAGGATGATATGCTGAACTAAATCGTAACTCCGTGCCCATAGCTTTTTGTAAACTAACCCAAAATCGTGAAGTGAATCTTGGGTCTCGATCAGAAATTATGGATACTGGCATACCATGCAGTCTTACAATCTCGTTTATGTACATACGAGCAAGACGTTCAAGTGTATAAGTTTCTCGTATCGGTAAGAAATGAGCAGACTTGGTCAATCTATCAACAATGACCCAAATCGCATCAATACCTTGAGAAACCCTAGGAAGACCGGTAACGAAATCCATGGTAATGTGCTCCCACTTCCATTCTGGAATTTCAAGTGGTTGCAATGGACCTTTTGGTACTTGATGCTCCGCTTTGACTCGTTGACAAGTTAGACACCTTGAGATAAACAACGCTATCTCTCTCTTCATATTGCTCCACCAAAATGTATGACGAAGATCATGATACATTTTGGTACTTCCAGGATGGATTGCAAACGGTGTGTTGTGCGCCTCCATCATGATTTTATACTTTAAATCAGGGTTGTTAGGAACACAAAGTCTGGAGTTGACTCGAAGTATTCCTTCTTCATCGATTCTTGCTTCCGGCATAACACCTTCTTGCACTTTCTTCCTCATACGCATCAGCTCCAGGTCTGTAGCTTGAGCAGCTTTAACTTTATCGATTAAAGTCGGTTCTACTCGTATATTCGCCATCATCACATGGGTCCCTGGAGTCTTCAACTCTATCTCCATCCTTTGCAAGTCACACAAAATGGGCCTTTGCGTTGTTAATATTGCACTTGTACCCGCATATGATCTTCTACTCAATGCGTCAGCTACCACGTTCGCTTTTCCAGGATGGTATTGAATGGTATGATCATAATCTTTCAACAGTTCAAGCCAACGTCGTTGTCGCATGTTGAGTTCCTTTTGAGTGAAGAAATATTTGAGGCTTTTATGATCCGTAAAGATCTCCACTTTTTCCCCATACAAGTAATGCCTCCAAATTTTAAGTGCAAAGACAACAGCTGCCAACTCTAGATCATGAGTAGGATAATTCCTCTCATATTCCTTGAGTTGTCTTGATGCATAGGCTATGACTTTTCCATGTTGCATGAGAACGCATCCCAACCCTTTGCTCGAAGCATCACTGTAGATGACAAATCCCTCCGAGCCAGATGGTATTGTTAGAACAGGTGCTGAAATGAGTCTCCTCTTGAGTTCTTGAAAACTCTGCTCACATTCTTCGCTCCAACCAAACTTTGTATCTTTCCGAGTCAGCTGAGTTAATGGAGTAGCGATTCGAGAAAATCCTTCCACGAATCTCCGATAATAACCAGCTAAACCAAGAAAGCTACGTACCTCGGTCACTGATTTAGGTTGCTCCCAGCTTTGAATAGCTTCAATCTTTGCCGGGTCAACCGATATTCCACGACTTGATACTACGTGCCCAAGGAATGCTACCTCCTCCAGCCAGAACTCGCATTTCTTCAACTTGGCATAAAGCTTGTATTCACGAAGCTTTTGGAGTACCAGCCTCAAGTGTTGCTCATGATCTTCACGGCTTTTGGAATAAATAAGGATGTCATCAATAAAGACGACCACAAAGTGATCCAAATATTCCTTGAATACCCGGTTCATCATATCCATGAAGGCAGCAGGAGCATTAGTCAATCCAAAGGACATGACTAGGAATTCATAATGCCCGTACCGAGTTCTAAAAGCCGTCTTTGGAATATCCTCAGTTCTAACCTTCAGCTGATGATATCCAGAACGAAGATCGATCTTTGAAAAGAATTGTGCTCCTTGCAACTGGTCAAACAGGTCATCAATACGTGGCAATGGGTACCTGTTTTTGATGGTGACATGATTCAACTCCCGATAATCAATACAAAGTCGCATACTTCCATCTTTCTTCTTCACGAATAGAACAGGAGCTCCCCAAGGAGAAGTACTAGGACGAATAAAGCCAATGTCTAACAATTCCTGCAGTTGGATCTTTAACTCCTGAAGTTCAATAGGAGCCATTCGATATGGGGCTTTGGAAATGGGTTTTGTACCGGGTTCAAGATCGATACAAAATTCAATTTCACGCTCTGGGGGTAGGCCAGGAAGTTCTTCAGGGAATACGTCAGGGAATTTATTAACAATAGAAATATCATTCAAAACTGACGTATTTTTGTTTAGATCTGTGACATGAGCTAAGAAAGCTTGACATCCGTTTTTCAATAAACGAATAGTTTTATGGCTTGAGATGACAGCGATTGATTTTAATGGTTTGGTTGCTTGAATTCGCATAATAGGTCGATTAGGAATATGAAAACTAACAACCTTACGAAAACAATCAATTTTTGCATAATGAGTAGTTAACCAATCAATCCCTAGAATCACGTCAAATGCAAGTATTTTTAATGAAATCAGATCGATAGGTAATGTGTGGGTACCAACTTGAACCAAACAAGACTTATAAACAGTGGAGGTAATGAAGGTTTCTCCCAACGGAGTTTCCACAGATAAGTCAAAGTCTAATTTCTCCGGAATCAAATTTAATCGATGAGCGCAAGTAGGAGAAATAAAAGAATGGGTTGAACCGGTATCAAATAAAGTATAAACTTCTTTAGAGTTTATAATAAGCTTACCCGTGATGACCTCATTCGGGTTCCTTGCTCTCTGGGAGTTCACAACAAACGCTCTCCCTTGCACAACCGGTTTTGACTTTTCTGGGACGGCTTTTGGTGCCTCCATCCTAGCTGAATTTGTCTTCGGTAAACGACAAAATCGGGCTAAATGACCTTCTCTTCCACAATTATAACATGCTTTGGACGGCATCGCGCAGTTTGGACTGATGTGCCCCTCCCCTCCGCATTTGAAACATATGATAGGTGGTCGTTCTCCTTCCTTAACGACAGGTGCTGGTGCTGACGTCTTTCCATCATTGTTGAATCTCCTCTTCTTGAAATGTCCATTCTTATTGTTTTGGCCCTGATTACCACCGAAGTGGTTACCATTTCTGGCCTGTTGATTCCCTCCACGCTTGTTGTCACCGCTTCGATGACTGCTCTCACTGGTATTATCATTTTGCCGGCTGCTCTCTTTTGGTTGCGTTGTCTCGTTATCGCGCTCCACCAACTGAGCCCTATTTACAACATCTGAATACAAACACAGTTTATGAGAAACAAGATGTTGACGTATCTCCGGCTTCAAACCTCTTAAAAACATCCGCGTCATTCTTTCTTCATTATCCACCAGGTGGGACGCAAACCGGGATAACTCCGCAAATTTTGCCTCGTACTGCGACACGGTCATATTATTCTGCTCCAATTTGATGAACTCCACCTCCTTCATGTGACGAATACTCTCGGGAAAGTATTTGTCGTTAAACAGCTCTTGGAACTTCTCCCAAGACATCTTCAGTGCGGCAGGTTGAGTACGCTTTATCGATTCCCACCAGTAATCTGCCTCTCCTCGCAACATAAAGGCGGCAAAGGGAACCTTTTGCTCCTCGGAGCAACCCAAGACATCAAATATCTTGGTGATCTGCTTTATCCATGTTTCAGCTACAAGTGGTTTGGGTTCTCCCTTAAACTCCGGTGGTCCCAGCTCCTTAAACTGTTTAGCGGTGACCGCCAGAGAGTTTCCAGTATTTCCACCTACGTTGTGGACAGGAGCCGCTTTCACCTGTTGTTGCATGAATTGCATAAAGCCTCTGAACATTTGATCATTCATCATTTGGTCAGTGTTGTTGTTTGCATGAGGATTGACACCTTCCTGATGCACATTATCCTGATTATTGATATGTGGTGAATCAACAGTCGTCTGTGCTCCATTGCTATTCTCAACATTCTCAGATGCCATTTTCAGATACTGCCACAAAATAAAAATTAATTGATATGTCATATATTATCCTTATATTATGACCGACCAATTAAATACCATGCAAATAAACTTAGGTATGTCATACTAGCGAAGGAATTCCCCGTCTCTCCCCTCCTAGTTCTATTCTCACATCTTAGCCAGGGATCATATCCCTAAGCTCTGATACCAACTGTGACGCCCCCAAAATTAGGTATACATCACCCATCTTGGGTCGTCAGATACATAGTACAGAATACAAATACAACTTAATAATACAACTGTCGTGTACAATACGACAAAACATAAACTGTGAGTTTGAATACAAATATTATCTTCTAGAGAGTATTCATACTCAAAAGGAGTCCTCATTACATTTATTAACACACCATTACATAGAATAGTGAGGACTACTAACTAATACTATTCTTCGGACCATCACTCCGTTCCCCGACTTGCCCCAGCTACGTTCTCATTTCCTGAAGAGAACAGTGAAAGAAAGGGTGAGCTCAACTAGCCCAGTAAGAAATATTATGACTAAGATAATGCAGAATAAATTATCATTAGCCTTCAACAATGTTAAACTGATAAAATATAATAGACATCAAGTTTAACTATAGCGGAACAAGCAATCCATTAAAAGAGTCAAGTAGAAAATAAACTCTACTATCTTTTATGATTTAAAAAGTTTTTCAACACTGTGATCGCTGGACTCAGCTTAATAAAATAATCCACATCATCGAATCACCCCTGCACTACGGCCAAGGATATTCGTATATTCATTAATGGTCATGATCATGCCAACAACTGTCCATCAATGCACTACGGGCCAATGAGGACTTTTACCACATCATTTGTAACATTACGGTCATGATTATACCGAATAATCCCTGGTCATAATCATACCAAGTCCATCTATGCACTACAGTGTGACGCCCAGAATAGGTATACAACACCCATTCTGAGTCGCCAAATACATGGTACAGAAAGCAAACTACAACTTCAATAATACAATTGTCGTGCAAAATACGACAACACATACTGTGAGTTTAAATACAAATATTGTCTTCTAGACAATATCCACACTCAAATAAATCCTCATTACAATTATTCAAACACTATTTTACAGAAATAGTGAGGACTGCTAATACATCTTTCTAGAACCATCACTCCATACCCCGACTAGATCCTGCTATGTTCTCACCTCCTGAGAAGAAAAATGGAACAAAAAGAAAAGGGTGAGCTCAACTAGCCCAGTAAAGAATATTATGACTAAGATAATATACAACAAATTATCGTTAGTCTTCAACAGGGAAAAATCTGATAAAATATAATCGACAACAAGTTTTAGATCAACAACTGCAGCGGAAACAACAAACCATTAGAAGAGTCAAGTAGAGAAAGAATTCTACTATCTTCTAAGATTTAAAAGTCCATCATCAATATTTTATCCCTGTAACATCAATTAATAATCATCTTTAACCAAATATTCATCTTTGCACTACAGGCCAAAGATATTCATTTGTATCATCAGTCGGTCATGTTCATCTCAACACCTGTTCATCTTTGCACTACAGGCCAAAGATATTCATCAAGTAATTATACATCTTTGCACTACAGGCCAAAGATATTCAGTAATATCATCATTTAGGACTGAGGATGATGAAAAATATCTTAAAGAGAACGAATCCATGAGACAGAAGGACAAATAGTAGGGATTCGTATAACAGTTTATCCAAGATCAATAATACTTCATAATAATCAATTGTGAAGCAGAATTCAAAAATAAAGATCAAAACATGGATACAATCAAAGATAGTAACCATAATAGACATCTTGGACAAAAAGGGAAAATTTTATTTTTCGGTGAATAGTGCCGTATTCGTGAATAGTGCCGTATACGTGAATAGTGCCGTATACGTGAATAGTAACCCCCGACACAAAAAGTTCCAAATTTGATAAAAACTCATATCAATATTTCAGCATAATGATATTGAAGAAAATAATATCATTAAGAAGAAAATAATATCCCTTACCTCAAAATATCAGTACTTCTGGTCGGAATACCGGTATAAGGCTGAAAGAAACTTGCTCTGATGAATAGAAACTCTCAAAGTATCTAAATACTCACAAAATACACTCAATAATCTAGAGAGAGAAAGAGAGAAAACTTGTTTCTGGTGTGATTTTCAATTCTAACTTAGCCCTCTATTTATAGGAAAATTTTGGTAGGTTTGACCTGCAACCTGATGGCTTTACCTGCTACTATTCCCACCCACCACATTTGAAATATAATTCAGCACATTTCTTCACCAACCACAAGTGGGGCCCACCAATTCTAGAATTTTCCATCAAAATGATAAACTCCGAAAATTCAACAATTTCTGAACCAGTCATCTTGTAAAATTCATAATAAATCATACGTTCATTTTTAACGGTTCAAAATTTGTGGACATATACTCAACTTATATATGTATAACATATCCAAAAATTACCACGATCCAACGGTCGGATTAAAAATTATAACCCCCGCAAAATATCTCAAAAACCCTGATTTTTAATACCTCCATTCCGACAAAAATACTGATAAAAACCTCAACATTAACTCCTTCATTTTTAACCACAAAAATATATCCCTCATTTATATCCACATAAAATAAATATTTCCTTATCATATGAATCAATAATTAATTATTCACAAATAATATTACAGAATCACATTTATGACAACCAGGCCGTTCCCAGGAAAGAGGGGGCTTTCCAATAAGGATTTCTCCTTACTGGCGCGCAATTAGATGACCAAACCTCTCCTTAGACAGAACTTTCTAGACATTGCCAATAATGTTATCTAATAATATTATTCAAATAATATGAATTATTGATCTGATAATGGAAAATACTGTGCAGCAACAATTATTGAAACAACAATAATATAAAATATCAACGCAGCAATTATTGAATCAATAAAATAAAATATTGAACAATAACTACTGTAACAATTATTGAGTAGTGCCTTCTTACGTAGAATCAATAATTCAATATACTGTGCAATCCGTGTGCTACTGACTTATTACTGTATTTTAACCACCGGGTATTCCAACAGTATTAACGGTAACAACTACGCCGTTATTTATAAACAACTTATACTTGTCGTTTTCTTCATCCAATCGCTTTCCGTTATGGGGCCCACACAAGGCTGCGTCGTCGTACGAATATTCCCCGACAGCAAGAATATTCCACGACCAACCGAATATTCACCGACCAAAAATAAATATTTTATAACCACTTGCTTATTTTGCAAAATTTGCACATTTCACCCATAACCAAAGTATTATATCAAATTAACCCCTTATTATTCACAATAATATTTAGAGAAAATTTGATTTTATTCATTAATAAGTTGGGGTCTTACAACCTCCCCTCCTTATGAAATTTCGTCCTCGAAATTGACGTACGTACCTGATGTTTCAAAAAGGTGAGGATACCTCGCTTTCATTTCTGATTCCAACTCCCAGGTCATTTCTTCAATAGCATGGTTTCTCCACAAAACCTTAACTTGTGGTATAACCTTCGTGCGTAGGACATGCTCTTTCCTATCCAAGATCTTAACAGGTACCTCCTCGTACGTTAAATCTTCAGCTATCTCGTCTGGTTCTAACTCAATAATGTGGTTCGGGTCTTTAACATATTTACGAAGCATAGATATGTGAAAAACATTATGAACACGAGACATGCTTGGAGGTAATGCGAGTCTATATGCCACATTTCCTATTCGCTCAAGAATCTCAAATGGACCAACAAATCTTGGATTGAGCTTTCCTCTCTTCCCAAATCTTGTAACTCCCTTCCATGGTGCAACACGTAACAATACATGATCCCCAATATTAAATTCCACGTCCTTCCGATGAAGATCCGCATAACTCTTTTGTCGATCCTGTGCCGTTTGTATACGTTGTCGAATCGTTTGGATCTTCTCTGTAGTAATGCGTACCAATTCTGGTCCCAACAATGTTGCTTCACCCACCTCGTCCCAGCATACTGGAGAACGACATTTTCTTCCATACAACGCCTCAAATGGAGCCATACCTATGCTCGCCTGATAACTGTTGTTGTAGGAGAATTCCACCAATGGTAGGTACTTATCCCAACTCCCTTTGAGATCTAAGACACAAAGTCTTAATAGATCTTCAAGAGTTTGAATAGTCCTCTCTGATTGTCCGTCCGTTTGAGGATGGTATGCTGAACTGAATCGTAAATCCGTGCCCATAGCTTTCTGCAAGCTAACCCAAAATCGTGAAGTGAATCTTGGGTCACGATCCGAAACTATGGATACTGGCATGCCATGCAATCTCACAATCTCGTTCACGTACATACTAGCAAGACGTTCAAGGGAATAAGTCTCACGTATCGGCAAGAAATGAGCGGACTTGGTTAATCTATCAACAATAACCCAAATCGCATCTATGCCTTGAGAAACCTTGGGAAGACCCGTAACAAAATCCATAGTAATGTGTTCCCACTTCCATTTCGGATCTCAAGTGGTTGCAATGGACCCTTTGGCACTTGATGCTCCGCCTTTACACGTTGACAAGTTAAACACCTCGAGATAAACTCCGCGATCTCTCTTTTCATATTGCTCCACCAAAATGTATGTCGAAGATCGTGATACATTTTGGTACTCCCAGGATGGATTGCAAACGGTGTGTTGTGTGCCTCCATCATTATTCTATGCTTCAAGTCAAAATCGTTAGGAACACAAAGTCTGGAGTTGACTCGAAGTATTCCTTCTTCATCGATTCTTGCTTCTGGAATAGCACCTTCTTGCACTTTCTTCTTCATACGCATCAGCTCTATATCCGTAGCTTGAGCAGCTTTAACTTTATCGATTAAAGTCGGTTCTACTCGTATATTTGATATCATCATGTGGGTACTTGGAGCCTTCATCTCTATCTCCATCCTTTGCAAGTCATACAAAATGGGCCTTTGTGTTAAAAACATTGCACTCGTACCCGCATATGATCTTCTACTCAATGCGTCAGCTACTACGTTTGCTTTTCCAGGATGGTATTGGATGGTATGATCGTAATCTTTCAACAGCTCAAGCCAACGTCGTTGCCGCATGTTGAGTTCCTTTTGGGTGAAGAAATATTTGAGGCTTTTATGATCTGTATAGATCTCCACTTTCTCCCCATACAGGTAGTGTCTCCAGATCTTCAACGCAAAAACGACTGCTGCCAACTCCAAATCATGAGTAGGATAATTCCTCTCATATTCTTTGAGTTGTCGTGAGGCATAGGCTATGACTTTCCCATGTTGCATGAGAACACATCCTAACCCTTTGCCTGAAGCATCGCTGTAGATAACAAATCCATCCGAACCAGATGGTATTGTCAAAACAGGTGCCGAAATGAGTCTCCTCTTGAGTTCTTGGAAACTCTTCTCGCATTCCTCACTCCATACGAATTTTGTATCTTTCCGAGTCAGCTGAGTTAACGGAGTAGCGATTCGAGAAAATCCTTCCACAAATCTCCGATAATAACCAGCTAAGCCCAGAAAGCTACGTACTTCGGTTACCGACTTCGGTTGCTCCCAACTTTGTATGGCTTCAATCTTCGCCGGGTCGACAGATACTCCATGTTTTGACACCACGTGCCCAAGGAATGCTACTTCCTCAAGCCAGAACTCGCATTTCTTCAGTTTGGCATATAGCTTGTTTTCACGAAGCCTTTGCAGTACCAGCTTCAAATGGCGCTCATGATCTTCACGGCTTTTGGAATAGATGAGGATGTCATCAATAAAGACAACAACGAACTGATCCAAATATTCTTTGAATACACGGTTCATCATATCCATGAAGGCAGCAGGAGCATTAGTCAATCCAAAAGACATTACTAAGAATTCATAATGCCCGTACCGAGTTCTGAAGGCAGTCTTTGGAATATCCTCAGTTTTAATCTTCAGCTGATGATATCCAGAACGAAGATCGATCTTTGAAAAGAATTGTGCTCCTTGCAACTGGTCAAACAGGTCATCAATGCGAGGTAGCGGATACCTATTCTTGATGGTGACATGGTTCAATTCTCGATAGTCAATACAAAGTCGCATACTCCCGTCTTTCTTCTTTACGAATAAAACAGGAGCACCCCAAGGAGACGTACTAGGACGAATAAAACCGATGTCCAACAACTCCTGTAGTTGGACTTTTAACTCCTGAAGTTCAATAGGAGCCATTCGATATGGGGTTTTAGAAATGGGCTTTGTACCGGGTTCAAGGTCAATAAAGAATTCAATTTCTCGTTCCGGGGGTAGACCGGGAAGTTCTTCAGGAAATACATCGGAAAATTCTCTAACAATAGAAATATTATTCAAATCTGACTTGTCTTTGTTCAAATCCATAACATGGGCTAAGAAAGCTTGACATCCGTTTTTCAATAAACGAATAGCTTTGTGGCTTGATATGACAGTGACTGATTTTAGTGGTTTAGTAGTTTGAATTCGTATGACAGGTTGGTTAGGAATATGAAAACTAACAACCTTACGAAAACAATCAATTTTAGCATGATGAGTGGTTAACCAATCAATTCCTAAAATCACATCAAAAGCAAGTATCTTTAAAGAGATAAGATCAACAGGTAATGTGATAGTGCCAACTTGGATCATGCAAGATTTATAAACTGTAGATGTAACGAAGGTTTCACCCAACGGAGTTTCAACAGATAAGTTAAAGTCCAATTTCTCCGGAGTCAAGTTTAAACGTTGAGCACAAGCAGGAGAGATAAAAGAATGGGTAGAACCGGTATCTAGTAAAGTATAAACTTCGCAAGAATTCAAGATTAGCTTACCCGTGATCACCTCGTTCGGGTTTCTCGCGTTTTGGCCAGTTACGACAAACGCTCTTCCAGGAACCGCTGATTTCGACTTATCCGGGACAGCCTTGGAGTCACCATCCCCGCTGAACTTGGTTTCGCTATAGAACAATCTCGAGCTATATGACCTTCCTTCCCACAGTTATAACATACCTTGGATTGTTGTGGACAGTTTGGGCTGATATGTCCCTCTTTCCCCCATTTGTAACATCTAACCTGGTGGTCGTTCTCCTCCCCTAAAATTTGTTGTTGGTGCTGGTGCTGGCTGATGTCTTCCGTCATTGTTGTTCTTCTCTTTCTGAAATTTCCACTTGACTCACCTCTCCTATTATCATGGCCACGATTACCACCCGAGTGGTTACCGCCTTTGTTCGAATTTTTCCTCCTGTTGGTTATCATCGCTCTGATGACTGCTGCCACCGGTATGACCCTGGTTGTGGTCCCTCGGTTGACATACTCATTATCTCTCTCTAATAATTGGCCCTGTTTACAACATCTGAATATAAAGAAAATTTATGAGAGATAAGATATTGCCGAATCTCAGGTTTTAAACCTCTCAGAAACATCCTTGTCATTCGTTCCTCATTTTCGACCAAATGAGGTGCAAACCTGGATAACTCTGCAAACTTCGCCTCGTACTGGGACACCGTCATGTTGTTTTGTTCCAGTCTAATAAACTCAACCTCCTTCATATGACGAATACTTTCAGGAAAGTACTTGTCATTGAACAGTTTTTGAAATGTTTCCCAGGACATGTTGAGTGCGTCAGGCTGGGTACGCTTCACAGACTCCCACCAGTAGTCTGCCTCACCGCGGAACATAAATGTGGCGAATGGAACCTTCTGTTCCTCCGTGCATCCCAAGACATCAAATATCTTGGTAATTTGCTTGACCCACGTTTCCGCCATGATCGGATCCGGCTTTCCCTTAAATTCTGGTGGTCCCAATTCTTTGAACTGCTTAGCTGTGACAAACCGCGCGTTGTTATCATTTCCACCCGTATTCTGCACACGAGTCTCCCTCGTCTGATTTTGCATGAACTGCAAAAAGCTCCTAAACATTCCATCATTCATCGTTTGCTCGGTAACGTTGTTTACAGGAGGAATATTGCCTTCCTGTTGCACGTTCCCTGGGTAGTGATCAAAGGTGTCTCCACGGTCTGATTTACTCCATTATTAACGTTCTCAGCTGCCATTCTTAAATACTGCCATAAAACAAGGGTTAATAGTCATGTCATATATTATCCCTATACTCTGACCGACCAAATAAACACCAAATAAACTTAGTCAGGTCATACTAGCGAAGGAATTCCCCGTCTCTCCCCTCCTAGTTCTTGTCTCACATCTCAGCCAGGGATCATATCCCTAAGCTCTGATACCAACTGTGACGCCCCCAAATAGGTATACAACACCCATTCTGAGTCGCCAAATACATGGTACAGAAAGCAAACTACAACTTCAATAATACAATTGTCGTGCAAAATACGACAACACATACTGTGAGTTTAAATACAAATATTGTCTTCTAGACAATATCCACACTCAAATAAATCCTCATTACAATTATTCAAACACTATTTTACAGAAATAGTGAGGACTGCTAATACATCTTTCTAGAACCATCACTCCATACCCCGACTAGATCCTGCTATGTTCTCACCTCCTGAGAAGAAAAATGGAACAAAAAGGAAAAGGGTGAGCTCAACTAGCCCAGTAAAGAATATTATGACTAAGATAATATACAACAAATTATCGTTAGTCTTCAACAGGGAAAAATCTGATAAAATATAATCGACAACAAGTTTTAGATCAACAACTGCAGCGGAAACAACAAACCATTAGAAGAGTCAAGTAGAGAAAGAATTCTACTATCTTCTAAGATTTAAAAGTCCATCATCAATATTTTATCCCTGTAACATCAATTAATAATCATCTTTAACCAAATATTCATCTTTGCACTACAGGCCAAAGATATTCATTTGTATCATCAGTCGGTCATGTTCATCTCAACACCTGTTCATCTTTGCACTACAGGCCAAAGATATTCATCAAGTAATATACATCTTTGCACTACAGGCCAAAGATATTCAGTAATATCATCATTTAGGACTGAGGATGATGAAAAATATCTTAAAGAGAACGAATCCAATGAGACAGAAGGACAAATAGTAGGGATTCGTATAACAGTTTATCCAAGATCAATAATACTTCATAATAATCAATTGTGAAGCAGAATTCAAAAATAAAGATCAAAACATGGATACAATCAAAGATAGTAACCATAATAGACATCTTGGACAAAAAGGGAAAATTTTATTTTTCGGTGAATAGTGCCGTATTCGTGAATAGTGCCGTATACGTGAATAGTGCCGTATACGTGAATAGTAACCCCCGACACAAAAAGTTCCAAATTTGATAAAAACTCATATCAATATTTCAGCATAATGATATTGAAGAAAATAATATCATTAAGAAGAAAATAATATCCCTTACCTCAAAATATCAGTACTTCTGGTCGGAATACCGGTATAAGGCTGAAAGAAACTTGCTCTGATGAATAGAAACTCTCAAAGTATCTAAATACTCACAAAATACACTCAATAATCTAGAGAGAGAAAGAGAGAAAACTTGTTTCTGGTGTAATTTTCAATTCTAACTTAGCCCTCTATTTATAGGAAAATTTTGGTAGGTTTGACCTGCAACCTGATGGCTTTACCTGCTACTATTCCCACCTACCACATTTGAAATATAATTCAGCACATTTCTTCACCAACCACAAGTGGGGCCCACCAATTCTAGAATTTTCCATCAAAATGATAAACTCCGAAAATTCAACAATTTCTGAACCAGTCATCTTGTAAAATTCATAATAAATCATACGTTCATTTTTAACGGTTCAAAATTTGTGGACATATACTCAACTTATATATGTATAACATATCCAAAAATTACCACGATCCAACGGTCGGATTAAAAATTATAACCCCCGCAAAATATCTCAAAAACCCTGATTTTTAATACCTCCATTCCGACAAAAATACTGATAAAACCTCAACATTAACTCCTTCATTTTTAACCACAAAAATATATCCCTCATTTATATCCACATAAAATAAATATTTCTTTATCATATGAATCAATAATTAATTATTCACAAATAATATTACAGAATCACATTTATGACAACCAGCCGTTCCCAGGAAAGAGGGGGCTTTCCAATAAGGATTTCTCCTTACTGGCGCGCAATTAGATGACCAAACCTCTCCTTAGACAGAACTTTCTAGACATTGCCAATAATGTTATCTAATAATATTATTCAAATAATATGAATTATTGATCTGATAAATGAAAATACTGTGCAGCAACAATTATTGAAACAACAATAATATAAAATATCAACGCAGCAATTATTGAATCAATAAAATAAAATATTGAATAATAACTACTGTAACAATTATTGAGTAGTGCCTTCTTACGTAAGAATCAATAATTGGTGCAATACCGTGTGCTACTGTGCAACCACGCGTACTGTATTTTTAACCACCGGGTATTAAACAGTGTTAACGTAACAACTACGCCGTTATTTATAAACAACTTATACTTGTCGTTTTCCTTCATCCAATCGCTTTCCGTTATGGGGCCCACACAAGGCTGCGTCGTCGTACGAATATTCCCCGACAGCAAGAATATTCCACGACCAACCGAATATTCACCGACCAAAAAAATATTTTTTATAACCACTTGCTTATTTTGCAAAATTTGCACATTTCACCCATAACCAAAGTATTATATCAAATTAACCCCTTATTATTCACAATAATATTTAGAGAAAATTTGATTTTATTCATTAATAAGTTGGGGTCTTACC